>PVIU01002318.1:0-77976 GCA_004026605.1 Ondatra zibethicus
ACACAGAAAGACAATTATCACATGTACTCACTCATAGGCGGTTTTTAAACATAAAGCAAAGAAAACCAGCCTACAAACCACAATTCCAGAGAACCTAGACAACAATACGGACACTAAGAGAGACTTACATAGATCTAATCTACATGGGAAGTAGAAAGTATAAAAAGACAAGATCTCCTAAGTAAATTGGGAGCATAGGGACTTTGGGGGAGGGTTGAAGGAGGGAGGGGAGAGGCAGGGAGGGGAGCAGAGAAAAATGTAGAGCTCAATAAATATCATGGGAAAAAAAACAAACAAGTTCAGTTCATGTCTGTCTCCTCCCAGAGGAAAGCACCCACACATCACACTGGGAAAGCAATGGTCTCTAGTTTCCTCCTTCCTCCATACATAGCTTGGGAACATTGAGTAGTTGATGACAGTTCTCTCCTTCTTTCTGACTTTCTTTCCTTTTTTTTATTTTTTCTTTTTCTTTTTTTGTTTTTTGTCTGTTTGTTTGTTTTTGGTTACATAGAAAAATAGGGTTTCTCTATGTAGCTTTGAAGCCTGCCCTGAAACTCATTCTGTTGACCAGGCTGGCCTGGAACTCACAGAGATCTGCCTGCCTCTGCCTCCCAAGTGCTGGGATTAAAGGCATGCGCCACCACCACTCAGACAGCCATTTCTTAATGATTCATCTGCTATGAGAATCAAGGGGGCTTTCTACACACACACACACACACACACTCCCTGTTTTCATCTTAAAGATAGAAAGAGAACCTGAGTCCTGGTTTTGAGGCCCAAATAGCCTAAGATTAGGAACCATCTGTAGACAGAAAAGGGGACTCTGAACTTTAATCTGAGGCCAGAAGACACCCATTCTGCCCATCAACATGTCCCCCCACAGGTGTACACACACACACACACACAAATGCCACACAGGTGTACACACACACACACACTTTTGCAGCACTGTGAGACAGCTGCAAGAGAAAATGGATCTTACTTTTTGATTCTGACATGTTGGGCATCATGAGATTCCTGGACATGAACTAGAAACGGGTGGGATTTTTATTTGCTTTATGCAACTTTACTGCCTGCTCCACATTTGCCCACAGTGATCCTAGGACCAGGAAACAGGGCCTTCACATGCATATTTCATGAGTAGATAATGGTGTGCCTTATAATTAGTCTCTAAATCTGACCATTTCACACGATTATGGTATTTTCTTTGCCTATTCAGTCAATCCAAAGAGAGCCTTTGTTATTGAAAGGGCACATTCTTAGCCTCTGTTGCATGGTGAGAAAGATAAATGCAAATAAAAATACAACTATTTTTGGATTCACAGAACGCTCTTTGTTGAAGTGCATCTTAGATTCGAGAGAAGGGAGAAGTGACAAAGGGGCTTCTAAATATATAAGGATAACAAATACCAGAGAAGAATTGGATGATGTGGATGATGTGGAAGAATCAATAATGTAATCATGACATTTAAATGCCAAAATCATTTTTCACCTAAATGAGAAAAGAAAATTGGACTTTAATGAAAGTCACAAAATACATACAGACAAAGGGCTGCATAGGAGTCCTGTACTTAGAGAAACCTAAACGTATTTTTTTCACTGGCTCAACAAACACACCAAAAGCAATGTCCTAAGTACAAAGAAATAAGCAATAAACACAAAAATAAAATGTCTCATACATTCATGGATTCATATACAATCATGATAGAATGTCTTTAAGACTGCCAGCCACAGTGAAGAAACAAGAGTAAAGAAGGCATGTTCTTCTTCTGCCTTCGCCAGATTCCAGCAGCGGCCACTTCAACGAGTACAGGATAAACTGTGTGCACATGAGATTAACCCCAAATGCCAAGGTCCTGTCATAGAGCAACTCCTGAAGAGACAGATTAGAGAAATGCAGGCAAAGGATGCCTGGAGACTGAAGGGGTGTTCCTGTGGGCAGGATGAGGTCAGGCTGAAACTGGAGACGGAGGTAGGAGGGTGACGAAGGACAAGCCAACTTTACATCAGCAACACTTCCCAGAAGACTTCGGATGTGAACTGAAATCTCCAGTTCACTGATAACAAAACAAAAATCAAAAAACCCAAGTACGGGGAGGGTACTGAAGGCTTTAGCCTTCACTATTCACAGGCCCTGTGTGTAGGAACTTACCCTGCCACTAAAATGTATCTGTTCTCCCAAATATTTGAAGACCTTTATGGGCACCGGCAACGCTGGAGGCATTTTAACAGCCAGCCTTCTATAGCCAGCAGAGGTGTAAGGAAGCGTTATATCTACGGGCTATTCGCTGTCATGCTTTTCGCATCTTTGCAGTTTTTGTTGGCACTGTTTAAAATGTCCCCGGGCACCGTGGTGGAAGAGAACAAAGGTATCCAAGCAGGTTCTTCCGGACACAGCAGGCCCACTGTACTCTTGAACTCACCACTGTGGTTCCCGGCACAGGACCTGGTCAAGATCAAGCCACTCAGCATCCTGGCATGGACTGGGGAGGAATTAATGAGCCTTCATTCCTTACTGACTGGCTATTGATCGCTGGCTTCTTGGGGAGGGAGAATCCGTTGTCTTTAAGCGTATGGCCCCTGATAGTCAAGCTTGCTCCAGCGACTGCTCCCACACCCAAGAGTAGAATGGGTCAAAGAAACGAGGACCGGTAGTTGGAGGCAGGGTAGACAGGTGGGTGTGGTTCTGGGAGAAGTCAGTGAGAGTAGTGAGGGATGAGGATGATCAAAATACATCGTATGAAATTCTCAAAGGATTAATATAAATATTTTAAAATGTTCCCCAACCATGGTGTGTCGTGTTTCTAAGAGCAAAAAAGCTAGGATGTGCCTAGAGCAGATTAAAGTGTGCGTTCTAGCCGGGCGGTGGTGGCGCACACCTTTAATCCCAGCACTTGGGAGGCAGAGGCAGGAGGATCTTTGTGAGTTCGAGACCAGCCTGGTCTACAAGAGCTAGTTCCAGGACAGGCTCCAAAGCTACAGAGAAACCCTGTCTCGAAAAAAAAAAAAAAAAAAACCTAAAGTGTGTCTTCTAGAAGCTTCGTTCGGGAATGAGTTACAGTGCCATGGGCCTGGAGTTAAACCTTAATGAGTCAATAATGTATATTAAATAAGATGTCATATAGAAATGCACATAAACCGAGGTTATACACAGTGACTCACAGGAACGGAATCTAGCCAGGGTGGAGGTTATACATGGAGTCTCACTGGATGGAATCTAGCCATGGGGGAAGTTATACAGGGAGTCTAACGGGAACGGAATCTAGTCATAGTAGAAGTTATGCAGGGAGGCTCATGGAATAGAATCTAGCCATGGTGGACATTATACATGGAGGCTCATGGGATGGAATCTAACCATGGTAGAGGTTGTTCACGGAATGGAATCCAGCCATGTTGGTTTCACTCACTTGGTGTTCACAGCAAGTTTAAAAAACATGAGTGCCTGGTGGTGTCAATAACAGAGTATTCTTGCCAGATACAGAGCCGTATGGGCTGAGAATGTAGCTCACTGGTAGAGTGCTTGCCTAACACGCACAAGAGCCTGGAGGAAGGGTCAGAAACCTGCTCTTTTGGGGCTTTGCTCCAGGTCTTGGCTCTCGCAGGCCACCTGAAGGAAATCTGTTACTGTCCATTTATAAATATGCCAGACGGTGATTCTCTACAACACGCTATTTTCAAATAGCGGACTAAAATACAAAAGTCACTTTAATTTAAAAATCAAAAGCACACGAGCCCACTGCACCGGCAGGAACCAGTTGCTTTTTCTGCCTTTCAACTCCATCAGAAGTCCGCCACCTCACGGGCTGTTCCTAGTGCACTCAGACAATGCTCTGCTTCTCAGAGCGGCCTTGCAGTTTAGGCTGTGCTTGTGGCACGGCTGCCTGAGTGATATGGGGCCACCTCGCTGGGCTCTGAGCCTCTGCAGGTAAGAATGTGACTTCCACGGTACCAGGAGACCAAGAGGGACATATGCTACCTGTTCACGGCAGAAATGGCTGAGCTCTCAGTTGAGGTAGGATCAGGAGGAGTATAATCCTCAAGTTATCCTCCCCTCCTGCGAGCTGGAGCCATGGGTTAACAGTTAAGAGCGCTGGCTGTTCTTGCCGAGAACCTGGGATTGGGTCCCATCACCCGCGTGTCCACTCGCAACCATCTGTAACTCCAGTTCCTGGGTCTCTGACACCCTCTTCTGGCCTCCCCAGGCACTGCATGCACACAGTACACAGATAAACATGGATACACATAAATAAATATCTCTAAATTAAAAAATAAAGTATCCTGAGGCTGGAGAGATGGCTCAGCGGTTAAGAGCACTGACTGCTCTTCCAGAGGACCCAGGTTCAATTCCCAGCATCCACATGGCAGCTCACAACTGTCTGAAGATCCAGTTGCAGGGGATCTGACATATTCACACCAATGCACATTAAATAAAGTTAAATAAGCCATAAAAAATATTTAAAAAATAAATAAATAAAAAATAAAGTATCCTTTCCTTCAGGATTAATCCAAACTATGCTAAATATTTCTCTTTTTTTTTTCCCCAGCACGTGACACACCTTTGCCATGGAAGCCCCAGTGGTACAGAAGCGAAGCTGTCTATGTGAGTCTGAATGATGGCCGTAAAGGAGCCAACTGCAGGAAGAGGAGAGTCCTGCATGCACACCGTGCACCGTAATCTCATGCTTTCATAAATGTAAGGTTCTTACTTAGCTGGGCGGCAGTGGCGCTTGCCTTATCCCAGCCACTTGGGAGGCAGAGGCAGGTGAATCTCTGTGAGTTCCAGGACAGCCAGGGCTACAAAGAGAAATCCTGACTTGAAAAACAAAACTAATAATGATAATAATAAGTTTAAGGGTTCTTAAAGTTAGCTCAGACTTCTGCTATGTCTCTTCTCAGAAGAGGCAGCCTAATGTGCTAGCTGGGAACCCATGCTCCCTTGAGCCATTTTTAGTCAATTTCATTGCATTAGGATCCTTATGGGGGCCGGGTGGTGGTGGCGCATGTCTTTAATCCCAGCACTCGGGAGGCAGAGGCAAGCAGATCTCTGTGAGTTCGAGTCCAGCCTGGTCTACAAGAGCTGGTTCCAGGACAGGCTCCAAAGCTACAGAGAAACCCTGTCTTGAAAAACCAAAAAAAAAAAAAATTCCTTATGGGGAAGAGGGACTGGGAGGAGTGGACAGAGGGGAAACTACAGTCATGATGAGAGAATATATATGAGAGAATATATGAGAGAAGAATAATTTTAAAAAATTAAACAAATAAGCAAAATCTCAGGCATGGTAGTGATGCCTACACTCCACATCCCTGGGAGACCTGCAGCAGGAGAATCCCACATCTAAGGGGTGTGAGATTTCACCCAGAAAACCAACAGCACTGGAACACACATTATTGTAAAGATCCAGGGTCTCTCCTATTAACTGATAGATACGTCAATGTAAGACGTTTAATCACCAAATAAAATAAAGTGTCATAAATGTATACATACTTTTTTTTAAAAACCTGCTGAGAATGTATCTAGAAATATAAAAAGATGATCAAGCCTGGCGGTGGTGGCACACGCCTTTAATCCCAGCACTTGGGAGGCAGAGGCAGGCAGATATCTGTGAGTTCGAGGCCAACCTGGTCTACAAGAGCTAGTTCCAGGACAGGCTCTAAAGCTACAGAGAAACCCTGTCTTGAAAAACCAAAAAAAAAAAAATGATCAAGCCATGACCATAGAAAATGTACATTCTGGATATCAAAGTACCATTAAATAGATCATGGTCTTCCTGGACAAACACACACATAAACAAATTTTATTTAATAAGCTTAATATTTTCAGTACCCTGAAAGATGACTCAAAATGAAACTATGTAAGTATCGCCCAAAAGATTTTTGAGTATTTACTTATAAAAGGGAACTCTTATCATCCCCTGCTGACAGGGTCACCCCACTTTTTGAGGGCCTCAATTCCAACAATATCTATAATCAGTTATCCATTACTGGCTACAGACCATGAGTTAGCTCACGAAAGAATTAAACCCTGAGAGAGACTGTTGGTTACACAGAATACATTGTCTTTCTGTAAGCCAACAAAATGGGGGTTTTCTAGGATCAAATTGGCCACTTCACATATAAGGAACAGGGTGGAGAAAAGTGATGTTTATTTTCAGGATCTCAAGCTGTCGCTGCTGTAAGATCGAAAGGCAGTCTCATTCCTGATGGATCTAACTGTATTGTTCTGCCAACAATTCATCTTGTGGATACTATTTTAAATTTGAACATTACAGTCTAAGATGCTGGCGATTATACTTTTGTTTGTTTTTGCCACAAAGTCTCACTATGTAACCCTAGCTGTCCCAGAACTCACTCTGTAGATCAGGCTGGCCTCAAACCCACAGAGATCGTCTGCCTCTGCGTCCTGAGTGCTGGGATTAAAGGCCTCTGCCACCACACCTGGCTAATAATTCTCCTTTTGACCCACCGGGAACTGGCTTGATTTCCAGGCTGCTCCCTGTCATGGTTTGGTTGTTGGAATGTGATGGTTTCTCTTAGCTGTCCACTTGACTGGATAGGGAATCGACTAAGAGCTAAATCATTAGGCACCCCTGTGGGGGGTTTTCTTGCTACGGTTATTTGAAGGCAGGACCCACCCTGAACATGGGCAGGACCTTCTGAGGGGAAAGCTTTGTTGGTTCCCGTTTGCCTTCCTGTGTGTGCCTTGCTGAGACTACATTTATCCTGCTGTAGCTGCTACTTGGCAGTGACAATGTTGTTGCATGAATTCTTCCCTGACATGCAACCCAGCCTCTTCGGCCTTCCAACATGGCTCCCCGTGAAACCTCCAGGCCTTCAGCACCAGAGCGGGACTGCTGAAGCATTCAGCCTTGTGGACTGAGTAATTACTGCATTTCTAATGTGAAGATACCCATTATTGGACTACTCGCATTATACAATGTTAAGCAGTCTAATAAACCCCCTTTCAATACATATTCATTCTGTCTATTCTGTTCCTAATACATGAAGTAAAGAATAGAACCCTAAAAAATAATATAGCCACAACTGTAAAAAAAAAATGGTTTTCTTCGCTCTTTTTTTCTTTCATTCCAGGGTCTTTATAATGGATTGAGAAGCTTCAAAAACAGTGTCAATATTAAAAATACGCCCACAGCAATTCTTCCTATTAACATCTGAGCTGTTCTTACCACACATGTATTATATATGATCAGAGCATTCCTTCTCCAACTCCACAGAGATTAGACACCAATCATTGTTTGTATAATGTTGACAACAGATCCACTCATGCTCTAATAAGTAGCCCAACAGAGCTAACAAAGCTGCTTTTCTAGAAGCCAAGGGTGTCTGTTATGATCTGCTGGCCTGGTCTGTCACCTGGGTACCCTGTCCCTTTAAGAGACAAGCCCCACCCTCTCCCAACCCCTCCCCCAGAAGCAGATATCCTGCCTCCTTCAGCCTGTGCTCTCTTTCCTTCTCTCTCCTGAAGAGGTAACTTCTGCTCTCTCTCTCCCCATCTCTTTCTGTTTCACCCCACCTCCCTCTCTTCTCCCTCCTCCCCTTCCCCCTTTTATTTTCCCTCCATAACCCACTAAATAAACTCTATACCCAAACTCTCTCTCTGCATGGAGTATCTGTCTTTCTCTCACCCACCAAGGTGATCCACCAAGGCCTCGGGGAACTCGCAGAGGCCTTGGGGATGCACCGAGTCCCCAGGTGGCCCACTGCTGCCCCTCGTGAAACTGGCTGCCCCTCATGGGACCACCACCCCTTGTGGGACTAGTCCCCTACCACTGTATCTTTAAAAAGGATAACAGTGTCCACCTGACTTCACAGAATGCCAGGTTTATGCTCACAGCTGTCAATGTCAATTGACTAGAATGTCAATGCATTAAATGGTGGTCACTTATTAATCTGATCAAAGGAAAAACCTCTCTGAGAGCCATGGCACCAGCTAGAGGCAGGCACGTGTCCATATATGACAGAATAACCCACTGCAGGGTCTCAGAAACACCCAATCACTTCTCGTTCAGCCTGCGGTTCTGCACAGGTTGCTACCAGGCCCTTCCCCAGCAGCCTTAGCGACACAAGGTCTGCATTGTTGAATCTGATTGAATCTGCATAATTTGACTCTGCTCATATGTGCTCAGTGTCTCTTGAGTTCCAGCATCAGATGACAGCCTCTTTATATGTAAATATATTTAGGAGCGAATGAAATGCCACTTCTCAATTTTCAACTGAGCATATTCAGTTTTTAATTAAATTTTTCAGAACACTTTTACAACCTTGGCATTTACACATAAAACATAGATAATTATATGAAGATTCTTAAGAGATTTGTTCAGTGCGTGTCAAGTTAAGAAGCACAATGCCAGGGAAAGGGCAAAATGGAAGCAGTAATGTCTTATTCATACCACAGCCCTGGGAACAAAGACAGAACGGCAGAGAACAGGTGTGCTCCCTGGACCAGGTAGGTGAGGGAGGCAGCAGCCAGGAAAAGCCCAGGAGGAAAGCAGGACGCCCCATGGCAAAGATGGAGGCCCTGAGCAGGAAAGGAGGCTGAGTAGACCTGAGTGGAAGGGAAGGTGTAACAGGAGGAGCGGGCTTCTTGTCGTCCCCGCTAGCTTATGCCCGAAATAATCACACAGAAACTGTATTCATTTAAACACTGCCTGGCCCATTAGCTCTAACTTCTTATTGGCTAATTCTTACATCATAATTTAACCCATTTCTGTTAATCTGTATATTACCACGTGGCAGTGACCTTCCAGGAAAGATTCGGCATGTCTGTCTCTGGCAGCTCCATGGCAGCTCTCCATCTACCCTTCTTCCCAGCATTCAGTTCTGTCTACTCTGCCTACCTAAGTGCTGCCCTATCAAAAGACCAGGGCAGTTTCTTTATTCAACCAATGAAAGCAACACATAGACAGAAGAACCTCCTACACCATTTCCCCTTTTCTGTTTAAACAAAAATGAAGGCTTTAACATAGTAAACTTACATATAACGAAACAGTTATCAAGCAAGAATTACAGTTCAATATTTATGTTTCATAACTAAGGAAAACTATATCTATAAATTCTTCAACTCCATCAAAGACTTCAGGAGGAGATAATATTACTTAAGTAAACAGGAAGTGGTGTAGGAGGTCCTTCTGTATTTC
The DNA here is from genome assembly GCA_004026605.1 of Ondatra zibethicus. Taxonomy (NCBI): domain Eukaryota; kingdom Metazoa; phylum Chordata; class Mammalia; order Rodentia; family Cricetidae; genus Ondatra; species Ondatra zibethicus. Next base: position 9,156 of record PVIU01002318.1, read on the forward strand.
TGATGCTTTCATTGGTTAAATAAAGAGACTGCCTTGGCCTTTTGATAATGCAGCCCTTAGGTGGGCGTAGTAGACAGAACAGATTGCTGTGAAGAAGGGAAGTGTGGCAGACGCAATGTTTCTCCGGCCTAAGATGGACGCTGGTTAGACTCATGCCAGTAAGCCACAGTCCAGTGGCAATACACATTAATAGAAATGGATTAAACAAATATGTATGAGTTAGCCAATAAGGGGCTGGAGATAATGGACCAGGCAGTATTTAAATAAATACAGTTTCCGTGTAATTATTTTGGGTATAAGCTAGCCGGGCACCGGGAGCTGAGTGGTGGGACACAGCCAAGGGTGGCTGGGATGACAAGCAGCCCGCTTGTCTCATTACTACAAGGAAGTGGATTATAAGCAACTTCCAAAACTCTAGAAATGACAGAGACATCTTGCTTCCTGGACAGTTACCCAAAGTTTTTCTGTACCATTGGGGCATCTATCTTCAGCCTACAGGCCCATAGTATCCAGCAGACATTTCCATGAAGCAGGAAATTTTAAAGACAGTTCAGTCACTTTCTTCTGTATCCTGCAAAATGTCTTGCAGACTCTTTTATGAATCAGAAACCTCAGAGTATTATCTCACCTTTAGGCAAGTTCAGCAGTCATCTCTCTGTGGGTACTGCAAGTCTAGTGAACCAGTCCAGGTAAGAGCAGTTTCTTGCCCAAATGGCTAGCAAATTCCATAAGGAGCTTCTTTGATGCCCATTTTCCTCTTGAAGTAACTGGTGCTGCCAGGAGCAGATGTGTCTCATTGTCATGAAAAGTCCTAAGTTATTAAAACATTTTAAATGCCATATTCTATAGTCTTTGAAAGATATGAAGAATTCCTATCTAACTGAAATATATCTCTCTATATATAGAAAATCTAACTAACATGACTACCAACTTGACTATCATCGATGATTATCCATTAACAACTTATATTTCCTAATTATACATTACATTTTTAAATAAACTACACAATCACACTATCTTAAGAACAGAAATATACATATAGCAAGATTGACCTTAAATTTATATCAATAAAGCAAAATCCATACCAATGCAAATTATTCATATCTATATCATATCCCCCTTTAAATGTAAACAAACAGTTATAAACAATATTTGGGAATATGGACATAGTTATTTCTCTCCAAACTTCTTCCTGCTGTATGGGGGCGCTGTTAATCAGGTCCTGTGTGCTAGGTTCATCTCAGTCAGTAGTTGAGTGAAGTAATTTTTTGAGGGCGCTTACAGCAACCTTTCAGGAGGGCGTGGTCTATCATACCATATTGGTCTAGAAGGAATCCATAGGGTCTCATCCTCTGTGAAAATAAAAGAAGAGCCTCTTTTCCAAAGCATCATATCCTTGGAACCAAATTCTGAAGTCATAATTCCTTTATAATATACATGTTGGTTTAGCTTAGCAGCCCATATAATGAAATATCTTTCTGTACTTAGCTCCTTCACAGTCAAAAAATTCAAAAATAACATAATAACATACATAATCCAGACTCCCTGTGAATTTTCCATTTTTACATGGCTTATTTCTTTTTATTTCTTTTAATCTATGACTATCTGTACTCTGTCTCTTTAAAGATTTTACCCTTTTTTAAGCATTAACTTTATTTTATGACTCTGTATACTCTTTTTCTTCTCTCTCCCAAGCCTACGCACATTTATTCAACACTGTGACCCATTTAGAGGTCTTTTACATCTGAATCTGTCCTTATTGCATTGTCTGTAATTCACTACTGTCTTGAAGAGCTTTGAAAATGCTCTGGTTGCAGCAGTCTGGTTGCAGCTGCTCTGGATGTTGGCTCCGCCTCTCTCTAATTTCAAAATGGTGGACATACCACTTCTGCTAGCTCTGGAGCTGCCAGGTAGGAGCCACACTCAGCACTTTAACTCTGAAAATGAGCATGCAGCACATAAACTCTTTCTATCTGAGTTATAGCCAAATCTGCCACACAGAGCACTGCACAGCCTGGAAACATCTCTGTGTGTGGCAGCAGGAATCTGCCATGCTTTCCTGCCTGTGCATGCCTAGTAGACCTGATCCCACCACCTGCCCAGGCAGGGAGCACCAAGCCACAGGCATGGTCTCAGGTACTTTTTTCCCAACCCCGAGTGGGCACACAAACATCAGGGCCCACAAATGCTCCATAGCCGGAGTTTTGCACTGGCGGCAGGGCCCAGGAAGCCTCGTTTTAAAATGGCATGGCTTTTTTCCTGCTATTATTGCTGAGTCAGGAAAATCTCTCTGAGGCATGCCATCAGCAAACAGCAAAAAGCTGTGTTAAACTCTGTTTTTTCTGTGTTTAAAATTGAACTCTCTCAGGTTTTTAAGTGGATTTAGTTTACCACGTTGGGTGCTACTCTGTAACAGGAGGAGTGGGCTACTTGTCATCCCAGCTAGTTTACATCTGAAATAATCACACAGAAACTGTATTCATTTAAACACTGCCTGGCCCGTTAGCTCTAACTTCTTATTGGCTAATTCTTACATCTTAACTTAACCCATTTCTGTTAATCTGTATTGGCAGTGGCCTACCAGAAAAGATTCGGCATGTCTGTCTCTGGCAGCTCCATGGTGGCTCTCTGTCTGCCCTTATTCCCAGCATTCAGTTCTGTCTACTCCGCCTACCTAAGTGCTGCCCTATCAAAAGGCCATGGCAGTTTCTTTATTCAACCAATGAAAGCAACACATAGACAGAAGAACCTCCTATACCAGGAAGGGGAGAGAGAAGCAGTCACTGGGACCTGACACATGAAGCCACAGCTTGTCTAGATCTTTCTCTTTGATAGAAATGGCACCTTGGTTGTGGATACAGACAAGACAGAAGAATTTTGTCACGAGGATCAGATTCAGTTTCTCCAGATTTTTCTCACGGATTGAAGGTACACATGATGGATAAAATGCTGTTCTATTATACAGGTTTTGATATACATATATAATGTAAAGTGAGCTGAATGTCACAAAGTAATGAACATAGCAGTACCCTACCTAGTTCCCCGTGTGTGTGTGTGTGTGTGTGTGTGTGTGTGTGTGTAAAACAGTTCTTGGCCACTTTCCATGCTGTATGTTGGAGCTCCAGGGCACATTCATCAACCATAACTGACCTTTGCCCCTCCCCCCAGGACCCATAGCCACACCCACGTCCCCTGCCTCTTACCATTCTGCTGGCTGTTTGCCTCAGCTCAATTCTCTTACATTACACACGGAAGTGAGATCACATCCTGTTTGACTATGTCTGGCTTACTGCAATTCTGATAATGTCCCCCAGGTGAGTTGCTGCTGTCAACACGCACAGGAGTTCCTTACAGCTGAAGTCCAATAGCAGCCCATCATGTACCTACTGCATTTTCTATATCCATGCGTTAGTGGACACGCAGGTGCCTCCCAGACCTTGGTTGCTATCGACAATGCTGTATTGAGCATGGGAGTATCCAGAAACCTCTTCAAGATTTCATTTGCTTTGCATGAGTACCCAGAAGTAGTATTTTGAATCAGAGTTGTTTTATTTATTTATGGTTTTGAGGAATCCCTATACCATTTTTCATCATGGCTATGGCACCTTAAGATCCCATCTCTCTACAACCTCACCAGCTCATTTTTGACTCTCTAGTAACAGCCATCCTCAGCAGTGTGAGGTGGGTGTGACCACGTATTTTGATTTGCATTTCTCTTGAGACTCGTCCAAGCCTCTTTTTCTGTGCTTGCCGCCCATTTTTTTTCTTTACTTATTTTTTTAATTTTTAAAACGTTTCATTTTATGTGTATGTTTTTGCCTGCTTGTATGTATGTGCACCACATGTGTGCAGTGCTCTTGGAGGTCAGAAGGGGGCATCATATCCCCTGGTACTGGAGTTACAGGTGCTGGGGACTGAAAAGCCAGTGCCCTTTAACTACTGAGGCTTCTCTCCAACCCCTTGCTGCCCATTCTTATGTCACCTTTTAAGAAATGTCTCTTCAAGTTCTTTGCCTATTTTAGTTGGATTGTTTCTTTGCTGAGATTTTTTTAGTCATATTTTTCTAATATTAACTCATCATAAGCTTGAAAATACTTTCTTATGTGCTGTGGCCTCTTCTGCTGTCTCCATGACTGTCCTCAGTCTTGTAGACTGACATAGCCCTACTTGACCATTTTTGCTTTTTGTTTTCACCAAGATACCCCTAGACAAATGTCAGTCAATCAGGGGTCCTGAACCTTAGAAATCCCTCATCCAACCTCTGCTATGATAAAAACCCCACCCCAACTGAGCTCAAGACTCACGGATCTCATACCACTATGTCAGGCACACAGAGGGCCAAAGCTCAAGCTTGAATAAAGATTTTTTTACTTTTGTACATGAATTTGGACTCCTCAGTAGTCTTTGGGGACTCCAAGACCTGGAATAACACATGGATTTTATTTTTTTTTCATAAAGTCTTTTATTGTCCCAAAAGACACCCTAAATCGTATTAAAATTCAGGATCTTGTTTCTGGAGCTGGTAACTTAGGTCCTACTCATCAGCCTGTTGCACTGTTCCCTTTTCAGACACATAGATACCATCCCAAAACTTTCTGATATCCTTGTTTTTAACTGTTGTGGCTTACTGTATCAGAGCCGCTGAGTTTGAAACAAGTTCAATATCATTTCCTTCAAGGATTAATTCATCCTTCTGGGCTTGAGAGACAGAAACCTGTCCTCATCAGAACCCTGCAGATGTATTTTTCACCCAAGAAATTTCGTATTTCAACCAAAGACCCATTCTCCTGAATAACGACGTTGATGGGTAAGTGAGTATACATGGACCTCATCTTGTAGCGGAAGCCCAGTGTAACACCCTTGATCATGTTTTGAACGTGGCTGCAGATGGTTCTGACAGTGGCCAGTTCCTTCCTGTTGCCCCACCATTTGTCAACCCGGAGCCTCTTCTTCTTCTTCCCAAGAAGGCTCAGCTCTACATTGATGTGATTGAAGTCCCTCTGGAGGGTTCCTCTGGGGCCCTTCACAATGACTGTGCACCCCTTCAGAGTGATGTCCACATTTTCTGGGATGTCGACCGTCTGATTGCTGAGAATGGTCTTCATTCTCGCAGTAGATGGGGCAAAGAGACCACATGGTTTTTATACCAGTGACTTGGAGTGTAGTAGATAAAAATTTTCGCTTTTTATCTGTAGACTTCTCTCTCCTCAGGACAAAGACTTGGACCAAGCTTTTATCACATGAAAAAAAAACCCATAAGCTATACTCAGAATGTTTCTTGTCTTCCAGAAGCCAAGGGGTGGGAATGGTGGGCCAGGGGCGGGACAATTGACTCTTCCTAATGCACTGAGTCCTCCCCGCAATGCCACCACAGCATATGCACAGATATTGCTGTGTCAAAACTTAGGGTACCACTTCTTGTTCATCCTTTCTCTTCTGTGTCTTATTATAATGCATTCAATATATAAACAGAAGTACATGGAACTTACAAAATATATATTCTGAAATAATACAGGATTCATTTTGCATGTTGAACTTAATAAATGCAACTCAGGCTGATTTTTCTGACTCAGTGTTCTGGTATTCAGGTTCATTCATGCTTACTGTTTTTGGGAACAAAGTTACTTTGGACATTCTTTTACATATCATGGTGCTTTACTGCAAAAGCACAGTCCATACCTTGACGTGAGTTACTTCATCATATGATATGCAAATATACAGTATGAACTTCTGTTGTGTCAGGCTCTGGCTTGTTGCATTTTACACTCTTTCAAGGTTCATTACTAATTGTGGTGATTTGAATGAGAATGACTGTCAGGGACCAGCCTCAACAAAAATATCACTTGTCAGGGTAGGGTGTGGGGATTAGGAATATAAGTAAAGAGGATGAAGACGCAAAAAAAAAAAAAAAGAAAAAAAAAAAAGAAAATCACAGAATAGTACCAGGAGAGAGTTCCAGTGAATACTGAATATGCCTGCATTTAATTTCCAATTGCCTAAAGTACCCTGACCTTAAGAGATTGGAGTAAGATAAAAAAAAAAACTGCATTAACATGATACAAGGAAAGGAATAGAGCAGTTGAAGGTTACTGGCTACATTCATAGTTAAACATTCTGTTGCTAGAACAAAACAAGTAATGCTCACACCCTAGACCAAAACATTCTGTAGGCAAACTACTCCCTGGGTAGAATCCAATGTTATCTCATTAAGGGAACTGGAAATTTAGTTGGATCCTTAGATTTTGTTTGAGGTAGAAACATAGCTACTTATCTACTCCTGAAATACAAGGTCTGGCTATTAGCTACACCTGTTGACAATAACCTTGTGCTAGCAGAACCCTCTGACCTGAATCTAGGTGGACCTTTGTTTGAGATAGAAACAATAACCTTAAAGGAATGGAAGTAAGTTCCAACTCGCTGACCTTTGATCAGGGTGGAAATAGGCTCACATTTTTGAACCTCCACAAATGACCCCCATTGGTTCTTATGTTTGAATGCTTGGTCCCCAGTTGGTGGAATTGTTTGGGGAATGATTAGGAGGTGTGGCCTTGTTGGAGGAGGTGTGTTACTGAGGGTAGGCTTTGAGGTTTCAAAAAGCCACACCAGGCCAAGTCAGTCAGTCTCTCTCTCTCTCTCCTCTGAAACTGGAAGCAAGTTCCCACATTAAATGCTTTCTTTTATAAGTTCCCTGGGTTGTAGTGCCTCTTCACAACATTAGAAAAGTAAGACACCAATTAACTGTCCATTGTAGAGATACGCCCCATTGTACTCCTCTGTTCATTAGATGAAAGACATTTGTCCTGCATCCTCCTTTTAATAAGGACAGTGAATGACCACCCATATGCAGCTTTTACATAGAGATGCATTTTCACATCCCTGGGGTTGAAGCTGCTGGGTCCTGATCACTCTGTGTCCCAGCAACAGCATGGGAGAGTTCTAGATTCTCCCGAGTCCTCATCAACACTCACCGGTATCTGTTTTTACACTGTCTTCTTGTGGTTTGCAATGTATAATTCTGCCAGGCATCTTTCCCCTGTGTGTGTGTGTGTGTGTGTGTGTGTGTGTGTGTGTGTGTGTGTGTGTGTGTGTGTGTGTTTTATTGTTGTTGCTGTTGTGGTTTTGAGACAGGGTCTCTGTATGTAACCCTGTATGTCACATACCTGGAAGGAAGGAAGTATAATAAGCCAGACTAGGCTAGCATCAAGCTTGTGGCGATCCTTCTGCCTGATTCCTAAGAGCAGAGATTATAAGCATGTGTCACAATGCCCAGTCCTTTTCAAGAGTTTTTGACACAAGGTTTTTTGTATATCTTTACATGAATGTCACCATCAAGAATTTTCCACAGTCTTTGGTTATAATGGTATTATAACTTCCAAAATGGTTTGAGGAGCATCCCTAATGTCCTCCTAGTCTACACAATCTCAAAGGTTGGCTAGGACTCACCTGTGAAATAAACTGGAGCAGGTTGCTTATTGTTAGAATACCATAACTTACTGGTTCCAATGAGATTAGCCAAGCTTTATTTCACTCCCCCTTCAGTTTCGGTGATTGTTTTTTAAAGAGAAATTTTCATTTTCAATAAAGTTTTTAAATTAAGTGATATAAAGTTGAATAGAGTTATCACTTTGCTGTTTCTACCTCTATGCATGTGTCTTCTTTGCTGATCCAATCTGTTCCTTACCTGTGGTGTTCAACTTGATCAAGCTCTCCATACATGTATGTAACATCTAGAGGCTCTTTTAGAAAGAATTCTCGCCAAGCAGTGGTGGCGCACGCCTTTAATCCCAGCACTTGGGAAGCAGAGGCAGGTGGATCTCTGTGAGTTCGAGGCCAGCCTGGTCTTACAAGAGTTAGTTCCAGGACAGGCTCCAAAGCTACAGAGAAACCCTGTCTCGAAAAACACACACACACGCAAAAGAAAGAATTCTTTATTTTCCTATCTGTCTAGTGTGCCTTTGTCTCCAATTTCTTTGCTTGTTTTTGTTTCCATTTGTAATGATTGTTCTGTCTCTTTAAGAGACAAGCCACGCCCACTTCCTCCCCCATCCGCTGAGGCAGGCTGATCTTCAGCTTCCAGCCTGAGCTCTCTCTCTTTTCCTCTTGGAGAGGCAGCTTCTGCTTCTCTCTCCACCGTTCCCCTTCTCCCGTTTCTCTCTCTCCTCTCTCTCTTTCTCTCTCTCTCTCTGCTCTTCTCCCCTTCACCCTTCTCCCTCCATAACCCCCTGAATAAATATCCAACGTTACTCTGCATGGCGTGCCTATCCATGTCTCTGTCTCTTGCCCGCCCGTCATGTGTCTCCCTGCCTGGGACCAGCCACCACTCAGGGACTGGCAGCTGTCTCTGCCTGGGACTGGCTGCTGTCAGGGCCCGCTGCCTGCCGTCACATGGCCCGCTACCACCACTTGGGGACCTACAGCATTTCTGCTGCCTACCGCTGCTGGGGATCCTGCAGCATTTTTAATTTTTCCATTACACATATGCCTGTAGCCACTGAAGGAGACAGATGCCACAGAACCTTACTGGTAGACCACGAACCTCATGATAAAATATAAAATGACAGGAATGGGTTAATTTAAGAAGTAAGCGCTAGCTAGAAATATGCTAGAGTCATTGATCAAGCAGTGTTGGAATTAATATAGTTTCTGTGTAATTATTTCAGGTCTGGGTGCCGGGAAATGAACGAACAGTCTCTGCCTACAGACTGTGGTGGCACACATCTTTACCTCTGTGAGTTCAAGGCCAGCCTGGTCTGCAGAGCTAGTTCCAGGATGGCCAGAGCTAATCCAAGAAACCCTGTCTCAAAAAAATGTGGGGGCCAGCCTAAACAAAAATACTTTCTTCCAGAGTGGAGGTGTGGGAATTTAGATGTGAATGAAAATAATAAAATGCAGAAACATATAGAATAGTATTGGGAGGGAATTTCAATGAGCACTGAAAATTTGTCGTTTTATTTTCCAACAGCTTAATATATCCCCTGATTTCAAAAGGTAGGAGTAGAACAAAGGGACTGCATTAACATACAAATTGAAAGTCATGGGGTACATGTCCTTGACTCATTTGCCCTAGACCAAACACTCTGTAGGCAAATCACTCCCTGGGTGGAATCCCAAGTTATTTCCATAAAGGGAACTGGAACTGAGTTGGGTCCTTAGACTTTTGTTTTAGGTGGGAACCAACTACTTCTCTATTTCAGGAACACGAGGTCTGGCAACTAGCCACACCTGTTGACAATAGCCTTGAGAGAGCAGTACTCTGATTTACAACTAGGTGGGACCTTTGTTTGAGTTAGAAGCACGATAACCTTGAATGAACTAAAAACAAGTCCCAAACTCTCAGACATTTGCCCTCTTTGGGCCTCCACAAAAAAATAAGACATTTTCTCCCCCAGTATTCCGTTTAGTTTTCTGTTGACTTGACAGATATAAATGGGAAGAACCTCAACTGAGAAAAAAATACCTCCATCAGATCGCCTGCATGCTAGTCTGTGAGGTGTTTTTTGTTTGTTTGCTTTTTGCTTTGTTTGTTTGTTTTTCAAGACAGGGTTTTTCTGTGTAACAACCCTGGCTGTCCTGGAACTCACATCCAGCAACCATTAACTGCCAGTCATCTCTCTGTCCTCATGGGCTCCTTGTCCATCATGAGTAAATGCGGACATGTCCAGTTGTGTGTGGGTCTTGTGCAGATAAAGACGGCTTCAGGGAGTTTATGAATGCAGTGGCATGTGCAGAGACATCTTATTACTGCCCATCATCCCATCCTCTGGCTTTTAACTCCTCCCACTCTCTTCTGTGATGTTCCTGGAGGGGATGATAGAGATACCCATCCAGGGCACACCACTTTCACTTCCTCTGGTGCTCTGGCCAGTAACAGGGTTTGCAGTAAGAAGCTTCTCTGGTGGAGGACAGGTGCAGCTCTGACCTCACAAGTTTTGATGACAGGCTTCCTAATTCTCTTCATTACCCTCCCATTTTCATATTGAAGCTATTTTACTCATGTAGAGACAGAATGACCTATAGACCCAGAGAAATGAAACTTATCATTCTAAATGGTAATGCTTTATTTATAAATATAAATATTATATACTTAAATAAATTTTTATAAATCTAAATACTATAAATGCTAATGTTTTGTCTCAAGAATACCTGCTTTACATTTGTAATTCTGTTTTCTCCTTGATATTTGTTGTATATATTTTCTTCCTTTGGTTTTTATGGTCTTTCCTTGAATACAGTACCCCTGACAGTGTTTGATTTATACAAAAGTTTTATATAGATTTAGTTTAAAAGACAAAACATTAAAATATGTTACTAGTTCAAAGTATGCACCTTTCTATCCTCCAAATGCAAGAGCTTTGAAACTTGTGTACAGCAACCAAAAGAACAAGACAAAATTGCCAGTGGAGCCAAAGCATTTCATCCAATAAGATCTTGCATGACTGGATGATATCTCTGGGACTAGTAAATATATTTACAAAAGAAAAATAAAAGCATGAAATTCCACGATTCCAAATCAACCTGTTCCAATCAAAATAAACTCAGTTTCCTGGCAAACAACATACTCTGTTTTCTCCCAGAACACAAATGTTGATTAATTACAGCAGATTCCACAGACTATAGGAACAATTGCATTAAAATATGAAACTCTGCTCTCTGTGGGAGGTACCAGGACTATTTCTGGGTACACTAACAGAGTAAACAAGGTCAGGAGAATTATAGCATAAAGAGTACTAAGGCTCCAGTGGGAAAAACACCAAGAGAAAGGAAAAAGAGACAGGCAGAGATGTTCAAAGGAACAATAAGAATGCCTTTAATATTTGAAGATCATTTTGTTTTGTTTTCATTTTTGAGACTGAGTCTCATAATGTAGCCCTGGCTCGCCTGGAACTATGTAGAACAGGCTGGCCTCAAACTCACCAAGATCTGCCTGTCTCTGCCTCCTGAGTGCTGGGACTAGAGGAGTGCTCCACCATGCCCAGCCTGCTTTGGTTTTGTTTTGTTTTGTTTATTTGTTGAGACAGGGTTTCTCTGTGTAGTCCTGGCTGTCCTGGAACTCACACTATAGACCAGACTGGCCTGGAACTTAGAGATCTGCCTCCCAGGTGCTACAATTAAAGGTGTGCGCCACCACTGCCCGACTTAGCCCACTTTGTTTTTAAAAGGAATTTGTCTTGGCATAAAATACTTCACTCCTGGTATCATGAGAGAGAATCACCAATACATTGTGAATACCTTGGGCAATGCAAACCCAGGGCCTTCCTTTTTCACAAAGCAGACTTCAACTGGTCAATAATAACAAATGGTAAGTGTAATGGTAAAATAAAAATTGCTGCAGAATCCCCAGGGGCTGCAGCGGCAGAAATGCAGTGGTGGCAGTGGGCAGTAGTCCCGAGAGCAGCCAGTCCCAGGCAGGGATGGCACAGTTCCCCAAGTGGCTGCAGTGGACCACGAGTCCCAGGCAGGGAGCTGCATGGTGGGTGAGAAACCTCAAAGGGGCAGCCAGTCCCACAAGGAGAGACAGACAGATGAGACCACCCCACAGGTCTCCAAAGGTGGCTGGTCCTGGGCAGGAAGCCATGCAGCAGGCAAGAGACAGAGACGTGGATAGGCACGCCATGCAGAGTGAGGTTGGATATTTATTTAGTGGGTTACGAAAGGGAAGGGGAGAAGGGGGGAAGAACAGAGAGGGGAGGAGAGGCAGAATGGGGAAGGGGAGAAGTGGAGAGAAAATGGAGCGAGGCAGAAGCTGCCTCTTCAGGGAACAGAAGAGACTCAGGCTGCAAGCAGGAAGGAAGATCTGCCCGCCTCAGTGGACAGGGGAGGGAGTGGGCAGGGCTCGTCTCTTAAAGGGACAGGACAGATCATTACAGTAAGAGTCGAAGATAGAAACACATTTCAGCAATCTTGAAACCAAAGTGTATCCAAACCAAGCAAAACTTACATGACAAACATTTCCAGCTAAGAACATGGATGAGACACCCTTAAGCCTCACCCAGGGTTGTCAGGCCTTTCTGCAAGCATTTCCCACCTCAGGCTCTGGTTCCTCCTTCTTCCTGTACTAGTGGGCAAGCCATGCTGCATTCAGTTTTTCTTTTCATGTTTATTGTGCTTTTGATCTTTGTCCTTATTTTCTGTCTTTTCCTTTCTGCCTTCTTCTTGGAGTTCAAATTGCTTGCCAGTTGACAGTCTTTCAATCTCAACTGCTGGTGGTCAGTTGTTGAAAGAGGTTTCTGTCCCACCCAGTCCCACAGTCATTCAATCCCAAAGAAACACACAGAGGTCTACATTAATTATAAACTGGTTGGCCTATTAGCTCAGGCTTCTTATTAACTCTTATACATTAGCTCATAATTCTTGTCTGTGTCAGCCACATGGCTTGGTACCTCTTATCAGCGAGACACTCTCATCCTGCTTCCTCTGTGTTTGGGTGACAACTGCAGACTCAGCCTTTCCTCTTCCCAGAATTCTCCTGTTCTGGTTGCCGCACCTATACTTCCTGCCTGGCTACTGGCCAATCAGCGATTTACTAAAATACTAGTAACAAATCTTTACAGGGTACAAGACCATTGTCCCACAGCAGTCAATTGTGAGGTGGGTGGGAAGGTGGGCCTTTGTTACCCACCAGGGCTTAGTGAGCCAATCACTGGGGCATATGTAGGCCTAGATACTCCCCCTCTGGGAAGAGGGATTCCCTGCTTTGGGGTGATGCTCCTCTTCCAGTAGGCAGAGGACATTTGAGGCCTTGGTAAAAGCAAATGCAATTGGTTTGGCCATGGTTAGGAGAAAGATGGAGAATACACCTTCCCATGCTTCCATGGTATGAAAGCAGTGCCTCTTGGTGACTGATGAGATTGGTTTGAGGGGGCATGGGGAATGGGATGCTCCATGCTTTGGTGGTAGAGATGATGATGTCTTTTGCTTGGTGGCAAGTGGGAGAAAACTGTTTGTCCTCTTGAAGGCCGCTTCAATAAAGAGGACAATGAGCTACTTAGACAGAAACATAATGAACACCTACCTCCTGGTGTTGCTGGAGACCCGCACCAAGGCTGCATGGGGGAAGTATTAGTCTTGGTGGAGTTCTTGGAGAATTCCCCAAGAAGGTGTGATGAAAGCTGGAGAGTAGGTGGCCCCTTTCTTGGCCTTATCCACCTTCTAATTGAGTGTGCCCTCAATCAGGACCTCTGATACAATCTAAGCCCAAGACAAGAAAGAGAAGTGACAGCCGAGCAGAAAGAAACCTGAGAGAGAGATCTGGGGGCAAGTATGGTGGGGACTGGGAAAGGGTTTAAGGCCTTATTATCGTTGAAAGTCAAGGACATATTTGATTGGGGAGGGCAACAATTTTTTTTTTGGTAGCCTTTAGTTTTTCCAATCAGTTCTATAATTTTTATATAGGTTTTAAAACTTAAACATAAATTACTACTGTTTCAGTCATGATCTTGAGGCAGCTACGACAGCAATTGAGGAAGTTTATTTGGGGGTCTTGCTCATGGCATTTGCCACCCAGATTAGAGATTAATTAGAGCAATGCAATAAGGAGAATTGGCTATTAGAGAAGAAATAACCTTACAGAGCAGAAGACAAGCTTCAAAGTAGAAATGAAAGTTTGAATTGTATGCTTTCATTAGCATATATATTGGTGTCAGTATAATAAAGAAAATGTTTATGTTCTGGTTGCAGTTACAACTGGCTTTGAACCAATGCTGCCTTGGTTCATCTCCTAAGGCTGCGACTAACTCATTAGTCAATGCTGAAAACCGCCTGGCTTCTTTGTTCTTGGTTCAGTATTTACAAAGTGAAACTCCTTTGTTCACACTGCAGGCTGCCTGCCAGGAGTCTCATATTCAAATAGAGGGTGACAGGCAATAAAATGTAAAATTTACACCATCTACTCAGAGGGAATGAGTCCACGGAGGAAGAAGTAAAAACCGGAAAGAGCAATAAGAATGTGGTTTAAGTAAGGAAGCCAGGGAAAGCATTGCTGGGTCAGATGAGAGCAAGACTTGCCAACATGTGGGGGAAGAATGTTAGCTAGATACTGTAAAATGGACACTGCCTGGTACTTTGGAGGGATGTTGAGCAAGTTTGTGAGGAGGCAGAGTGTGCAGAAGAGAACGGGAGAGGATGAAATCAGAGACATCACTGAGGCCAGACCAGAGATCTCTGTGACTCCCTGTAGGTACCCTGGCTTTTGTTCTAGTGGTGACGTGCTAGATTTTAAGTCAGAGCACTCTGGCTCCTATGTGGATGGGCTGGAGGAGACAGGGCCCCTGAGTCTTAGCACAACTGACATCATGACGGAAGTACACTCCGGCTGTAAAACTCAGCACATAGACACCTCCGCCTGCCAAAACTAAAACAAAGGCCTATTCCATCAAGGCCCATAGTGCCAGGAAAGTCTCTAAACATACTAACCTTGCTTTTTGGCTTCTGTATTTCCACCTGTTCTTGTTAACTGAAATATGTCAACATAGGACATGGCTTTTGTGCTTAAGCTCACCCCGAGAAAGGCTCGGGGCTACACTGGGATCCCGAACGCCCAGTGTAGTTGCTGGCTGCCTAATAAAGACTTTCTATTGGCTTAAACCCATTCTGAGCAGTCTTCTCCGGTGAACACCCTATAACAGACAAGAGCAGAAGGTAAGGTGCTTCTGTGGTGATCTGTGTAGGGCTCAACTGTTTCCACTCAAATGCATGGGCTCCTTTATCCAATCATTGCAGGTCCTTGAGCATACATTATTATTTTTCATGAAGCTGGGAATCCACATGTGTCTCCTTAAGCTCTTCACGCTAAGATCTAGGTATACGCTCATTCCAACTGAGGTCATGTGACTCCCTCTCATCATGGATTAGCATCCCTCAGCTAACGTTAACTTCATTTTGCTTGGGTCAGGGGCCTTCTCTTACAGCTCATACCCAAGGCATCAGAGCCTTCATCAGGCACCTGCTGCCTCTACCTTTAATGACTATCCCGATTGCTTTTGCTCCATCCCTCACCTCCCCAGTCCACTGAGGTTGGTCCAGCCGTTTGTCACCCGCATTAACACAGCAGCCCATGGATGGATCTTCCAGCCTCCATTCCTACTTCAGTCTATCATCACCACAATAGTCAGAGGGTCCTCCGCAGACGATCGCTTTGCTTCCTATTTCATTCAAGAGTAAGGCCTTGTCCTCTGATGGCCAAGGGCCTGTGTCGGTGGTGCAGTCTGGGCTCAGGGAGCACACAGCTCGCCATCCTTTACTGTGCTCCAGTCACAACGACCATCTTGAAAAACAACAGCAATACTTTCCTTTTAGCACTTAAGTGCCGAGTATGCTCTTATGTGTACCCAACATAGAGCAGATTGGCCTTGAAACCAGAGACCCAACCTGCCTCTGCCTCCCAACTGCTGGACTGTGTGCCACCAAGCCTGACTGAATCTGAGAAGTTCTGTAACTTGGTAAAGGTTATTTACATGCCTGAAGCAGAAAAACTGGGAGTGTTATCATTTATAAAGCGGTGACCTGAGGCCAGTCCCATAAGGGGAAGCAGCAGGCCACCCGGGGCCTCGGCGGGTCCCCTTGGCAGGTGAGAGACAGATAAGCCATGCAGAGAGAGCTGGGGTACAGAGTTTATTTAGTGGGTTATGGAGGGGGAAGGAAGCAGGGGAAGGGGAAGGGGAGAAGAGAGAGAGGCAGCAGCTGCCTTTCCAGAAGAAGGGCAGAGAGAGAGAGAAAGAGAGAGAGAGAGAGAGAGAGAGAGAAAGAGAGAACTGGAGAGGAGGTGGGAGATCCACTTGCCTCTGTGGAAGGGGAGAGGTTGGAAGTGGGCAGAGCTTATCTCTTAAAGGGACAGGGTACAGAGACCAGCAGATTACAACAGTATGAAGAGGGTCATGGAGTGCAACCTTAACAACTGAGTCCTCCTGCTCTTGAAAGTTGGAAATTTTTTTAAAGATTTATTTATTTATTAAGTATACAGTGGTCTGCCTGCATGTATGCCTGCAGGCCAGAAGAGGGCACCAGATCTCATTTCAGGTGGTTGTGAACCACCATGTGGTTGCTGGGAATTGAACTCAGGACCTTTGGAAGAGCAGGCAGTGCTCTCAACCACTGTGCCATCTCTCCAGCCCTGAAAGTTGGAAATTTTTATTATAGCATGTTTTGAGTATTCATCTAGACACTCTGGCCCCCTACACCCCCCCACATGAACTGGTAACATCAGAAAAATTTCCCCAACAATTGGATTTTAGCCAGGTGTGGTGAAGCATATCTTTAATCCCAGCACCCAGAGAGGCAGAGGCAGGAGGATCTCTGAGTTTGAGGTCAACCAGTTCTACATAGTGAGTTCCACAACATCCAGGGCCACAATGGGAAACCTTGCCTCAGGGGAGGGGGAGAGAGACAGAGAGAATTTCTAGTGTATGTGTAAGTGGATACCATATGTGTGGGTGCCCATGGAGGCCAGAAAAGGGTGCTGTTTCATGGGCACAGGACTTAACATTATTTTTGGTCCTCCCATGCTCTATTTGAGGTCTCATTCCTTATCTCACAATTATTTCTGAGTTCCTCTCCAGAGCCCAAGGCCTCGGATTATCTGAGGATGGACATCCCAACTAAACTCTTTGCCGATGCCAATGCTGTCCTTATTCATTTTCTCCACTTGTCTTCTCCTTATTCTGCTCCTTTTGGGGAAGGGGGTAATGAGGGTAGGAAGGACACAGACGTCAGGAGATGGGGTGACTATTCAGTCCCTCTAATGGCTCATTTCTGCCTCTTATTTATCTTCTGAGAATGACAGCTCTACCCAGGTCTGCCATTTACAATATCCAGAGCACCGTGGGAGAAAATGGCTACTGGTAGCGTGAAGCCGCTGGCAGTTTGAATTTGGGTTTCACGGTGCAAGGCGGAAGGGCACAACTGTACTCAGGTTTTGCATTTCTCCTGCAGAGCGAGAGGTCAGCCCCGATCACAGTAGAGCCCAGAGGCCTCTGGAGACCCATCTGATGCTTTTCCCTCAGCAGAATTCAGTGGACAGCTGCAGGTGAGGAGGCAGCTGTGGCGAACCTTGGCAATTTCACTCTCAGATCAACTCCCATTTGGAGAATGGAGAAAAGATATACGATTCACCAAAGTTCCCCTCAATCCTGTGTCGCTTGTCACGGGAGATGTGAACTGAGTCCTTGCAAGGATGTTTCGTGGTGGTGACATTTTTCAGATTTCCTTTCCGAGCTTGAGCCACGTATTACAATTACTTTGGGGGTTCATTTGTTTTAGGTCCAAGTAGCTTCCCAAATATTCTTTCTCATTTGTAATACGATCTTAGGGCTGTTTCCTTGTTTAATAGGATATACAATTTTCTGCTTCTTTTAAAAGGCTCGTTTTTCCCCCCAAGGGCTGCAGCGGCGTGGAAAGTAAAGCCAAATTACTTTGAAAACATTAAGCGATTAGTCTTCTATGCAGGTCTCTCTCCCAGAAGACTGGAAAAACAAAAGTATGGCTACAGTGATAGCAGATGGATGCAATTTGGGCAGGGAGAGAGAAGGCATATGAGGTCACTGGAAACCCAACTTATGGGAGGAGATTCCCCCAGTGTGAGTTAGGAGAGCTCTCCTGGAAAAGACACATCCACTGTGAAGCTGAGTTGACTTTCAGCTCTGCGAAGGGCTTTCAAAGTCACATTCGGTTTAGCAATATTATGAAACACTTGAGCCACTAAAAGGATGCATTTTTTTCTTGTTGTTGGTTTTTTTGTGGGGGGGGGCAGTATTTTGTGGGGCAAAGGTTTACACTATGCTGCTCTGGCCAGCCTGGCACTATCTATGTAGACCAAGGTGGTCTCAATGTCACAGAGATCTGTCTATGCCTCCCTGGGTGCTGAGAATGAAGGCGTGCGCTATCATCCCTGGGTGCTGAGAATGAAGGCGTGCGCTATCATCCCTGGGTGCTGAGAATATGACTATATGGGTCATATAGTGGTTTGAATGACATGTACCCCAACAGTCTCAGGCATTTGGATATTTGGCCCCCAGTCGATGGTGCTGTTTGGGGAGGCTTAGGAGGTGTGGCCTTGTTGGAGGAAGTAAGTCACTAGGGGTAGGATTTGGAAATAAAGGCTTGCACCATCTCCAGTTCACTTTCTCCACTCTGGGCTTAAGGTTCAAGATGTGGCCTTCTGCTCCAGCCTCCATGCCCACTGCTTGCTGCCACACTTCCCCACCAGGATGGTTTCTTATTCCTCTGGAACCATAAGCCAAATAAAAAAAAATACAGGCCATAACCAGTGAAGATGAAGTTTGGTCTCAGTTTCAAGTCTGGTTAAGATCACAGACAGACTATATAATAAATAGGAAATAAAATAACAGGCAAGACTAACTATAGTCTGGGCCATGTGCAATTGTCTGGGCTTTGAAAAAACACCAGGGGTGGATGGCAGAACATAGCAACATAGTTTAGGTATCACCTATCTTGGTCACAAATACTGTTACAGGTTGAGATGTCAACCTGAATTTGGAGTCACCTATGTGACACACTTCTAGGCATGTTTGTAAGGGCATTTCCAGCAAGGCTTAAAGAAGAGGCTCGACCTGGACTGTGGGCTGCAGTCACCCACTGAATGAAACAGAAAGCTGAACATCACCATTTATCTCTCCACTTCCTGCTGTGGATGCAATGTGACAGCTGCTTCACATTCCTGCTGCTGGAGCCAACGGTTCTCTTCCTACCAACTGCAAAATAACCCCTCCCATCCTTATACTGTATTTGCCAAGCATTTTGTCATAGCAACAAGAAAAGTAATGATACACATATTTCTATCTTTTCTTTTAGTTAAATGCTCTAAGGACTTTTACCCCCTTGTCTAGAAGTGGACAAGATCACTGGATCAGTGATCCCATCACTGAATTCACATGCTTTGACAGCAAAATCTTAAAGGGAAAACACAAATTTCAAAATATAAGTATTTTCTGTGAAAATTTAAAACAAATTGTGTGAATTAATTTGAAAGTCTGTGTAAAATAGAGATGGAAACAGGCACGGGGTGACACACATGAATGCTTTTGACCTTAAAATGACTTAAGTATGGGGAGTGGCCATAAGCATTAGGTGCACTTTTTAACACTGCTTATATTACTAAAAGTAGGTTCTTAAAAATGGACAAGCAAAATAACTGAAGAGGCCTAACTTAACATTAGTACAGCCATGTTAGACTAGGCTAACAATACTGGGACTAGGCTTCAGTTACAATAACCAATACAAAACACAAACTGCACCCCATGGGGGACCTACCAGAATTGAGACAAACAAGAACTAGATGCACCAGAACATTGGGAATAGCTTACCTAACTTGTATATAGGTTGCTAATTTCCTTATAGCAATACTAGTACCAATCTCTGTTTGACAAGACTTCTGTTGCCCCACTCCTGCCCATCAGGAGTGCGACTTCCATGTGAATCCGGAATTCCCCTACCCTCCCTCATCCTTTACACCTTAAAAACTCTGCCCTAGCTGAGCTTAATGCTCTCTCTGATCCAACCGCTGTGTCGGGACAATGGAGAGCCTGCTAACTCAGAATCTTGGTGGTCTCTGGGGCGCTCATGAGGCCAGCATAACAGGAACTGTAGCTTTCCATAGATACTGTTTGCTAAAGGTGAGTTTACCTCTGCAACAGAAAGGGACAAATTTAGTCATCCCACAACCACTATGGCACCCACATGTAGGAAATTTCACTTTTCAAGCAAAAGTTAGTTTGTTAAATGTTCCTAAGGGATTTTATTGCTCACCTACAGGGAGTAGGGAGAACAAGGAGGGGCAGACTTTGTACAAGCTAAAACAAAGAGGAATAATATGCTAACATATTTTAAATTGGGGCATGAAACCATGAGTGTTTATTATACTATTCCTGGTTATGTGAAATATTCTGACTGAAAAAAATTAAATTAACAAAGTGCAATCTCAAAGATGTACAGAAACATCTAAGTGATGGTGGCACACACCTTTAATTCCAGCACTTGGGAGGCAGAAGCAGATGGATCTGAGTTCAAGGCCAGCCTGGTCTACAAACTGAGTTCCATGACAGACAGGGATACATAGAGAAACCCTGTCTCAAAAAATAAATAAATAAAAATAAAAATAAAGGATGTTTGGAAACAATATCCTACGCTATACAGTTTCACAAAAAACTATAGACTGGCCTCCCAATTCATTCTAGACTACCCAATCCTGGAATGCACCAGTACTGGAATAAGGAAAACATAGGAAATTATAGTTTCTGGACTTGACATAAGAATACTACCATGTTTGCAAACTGCATCTAGCAGCTGATAGAGCTGGTTAATTTGACAAAGGCTACATACGCAGTCTATCAATGGAATTCATTGTACTAATTCCATTATAGAGGGGAGCATGATACGCTGTCCATTTCTACTACTATTTTCAAAGTAACGCTAGTAGGTTCATCCCTGGGTCAGTGAGCTCAGCCAAGGGCTTCTGGCCAAATGTCCAGCATCCTGCACAGTACAGATGAGCGCAGCTCTCGCATGTCCAGCATCCTGCACAGTACAGATGAGCGCAGCTCTCGCATGTCCAGCATCCTGCACAGTACAGATGAACGCAGCTCTCAAGCCTCCTTACAGAAGTTTGTATAGTGAATGTCCATTTACAGAAAAAGTTGTACCTGGTCAAAGTGCAGAGTGTAACTGTCTATGGAGTTCTCTGTCACAAGTGGGGCATCTGCACCACACCCCCACAACCGTCCCCTAGAGGCTAGCATAGGTTTCCATTCTTTGCAAAGTATTTTATTTATGGAAGGCTCTTTTAAAAGATAACAACAGGATCTTCAAAATGGAAGTTAGCAAGCAATTTGTCTGATAAATGACCAAGACTAGCTAAGAATCACCAAGATATTTTTTTTTAGGGTGGCACGGAGGTTTATTGGGGCATCTTAGTACAGACGCTGGGGCTTGCCCATGGTGCTCTTGATGTACAAAGCCCGGACATTTTGCCAGTTTTTCTTGAGCAAGGACACCAAGAAATTGACAGCCAAGTGGATGTTGTAGATCAGCTCATCGTCAGTCATCTTCACGTGGCCGACAGCGACAGCCAGACACAGCACCTTCTTCATCTGGAACTTGATCGTGGACTTCACCTCATCCACTTTGGCCACCATGTTTTCATTGTGTGTCAGCAGGGAAGAAAACTTGCCAGCCTTGTTCAGGCCTGGGCCCAGGATACGCGGGATCTGCTTGATCAGAGACTCAGAGGCCAGAAAAGCGTCATACTTCTTGGCCAGCTTTTTGACCAACTTCTTGTTTTTATTAAGCTTCTTCAGCGCCTCGATGTCCATGTGGGGGATATCCACGGCCTTGGCTTCATCGCAGTGCTGCTGGTCCCCCAGGACGCACACTGAGAACTTGGGGCGAGGGGTGGACTTAAGCCTGACGGTGCCCGAGAAACGTTTGTCCTTCTGGGGGTCATAGTTCTTCAGGCTGATCTGCAGCTCCACCGTTTCCAGAAACTTGGGGCGCTTGCGCTGGTTCCCGTGCAGGACCTCCCGCACCGCCTCGTACAGGGTGTCGCGAGAGACTTTGCTGCTCATGGCTGCACAGGCTGCGGGAACCGGAAGGAAGAGCTCACCAAGATATTTTTAAAATCAAAACTGAAACAATAGTAAGTATAAAAAGTACCACAAAGATGTAGGAAAGTAATGCTGACATGAGCACGAAGAGACCAAAAATGTAATTCAGAAACAGATCGAGGTGTAGGGAGACTGTAGGGAGGACCCCGTTCCTGATTTGTGTCATTTCTAACTACAGATTGAGTTGTAGGAAGACTCCGTTCCTGATCTGTGTCATTTGTAACTACAGTGACATGCAATATGCAAAACCAGTCCTAGGATTAAGTAAGTTAATGTAAAAAGTGAAAGTATTAGAGGAAAACAGGAACGTATTTTAAACATCTTACAATGAACATGAAACACAGAAGCCAAATAAAAAACACAGACACATTGCATTCATAACAATAAGACTCTGAGCTAGGCCTGCTAATGCTGAACTACACTAAGGAACTATGGAAGATGCAGGAAGATATCAAACTCAGGGTTTCCCTGGAAAACAGTGAGTTCAGGGCTAAGATTTTTTCCCCAAAAAAGAGTAAAAAAAGGGAGCACTGTGTTGGAGATGTAGTTCAGTAGCAGTACACCTACTTTAGCATGCAGACTGTTGACCTCCAACACCTAAGAAACAAAGTTAAAAAGTAAACATTTCTAGTGCGTGACAAAAACCAACCAACCAACCAACCAACCAACTGCCCTATGCTGGAAGCAAGCTTAGTACGTGAAGTATTCCAGGAAGGTGACACACTCACACAACACATGTGCAGACACCAACTACACTACCTTTTCAAATGGGAAATGTAGTATCACAAGGTGTGGCGGTCTGAATTAGAATGCTCCCACAGCCTTGGATGTTGACTGCTTCGTTCCCAGCTGGCAGAACTGTTTGGGAAGGACTAGAAGGTGTGGCTTTGTTGGACATGTGTCACTTAAAAGCCCACACCATCCCCAGCTCTCTCTACCTACTGCTCCAATGCCATACCTGCCTGTCTGCTGCCATGCTTCCTGACAAGACGATCATGAATTCACCCTCTCAAACTGTAAGCCTCCAATTAACTCATTCTTCTATAAGTTGCCTTAGTTAGCCATGGTGTCTCTTCACAGAAAAAAAAAAAAAGTATGACTAAAATTCAAAACCTATCCTCAAGAAAACAATGATAAAAAAAAAAGACTAGGTAAAAGGACACAAATAGGAAGCATACACAACAAAGAAATTTTTTTTTTTTTTAAGAAAAGGTGAAAACACTGGACAATGCAGTTTCATTTGTAATGACAAGAGAATGGACACATGAAAGAGAATGAGCAAATATAAATTCCTTCAAGGGTCTCTCCACTCGCCTGCAACGCAGCAGCACAGGAGCCATGGGCATTACAGGTAGGGACGGTCACCTGTGGCACAGCTGCAAGGGTGAGGCCACAGAATAACAGCGACAATACACATGGCCTTCCTATGCTGGGCCATTTGGTTTCTGCAGAGGACAATGACACTACTGTGTGCTGACACAAATTACTTTTAAAGGGTTTGAAGGCAAAAGTTGTAGAAAGAGGGGTTTTGCTTAACATACTGACACACGCCTTTCATCCCAGTTCTGGGAGGCAGAGGCAGGCAGATCTCTCTGAGTTTGAGGAACTACAGAATGAGTTCCAAGACAGCCAGGGCTACACAGAGAAACCCTGTCTTGAAAAACAAAAAGCAAAACAAGCCACAACAAAAAGAAAGGCATTGAGTATGGCTTAGGTCTAAAAAATAGTAAGAATAAAAACAAACAGGAGTTATTTTCTTATTCTCCTTTGAGTTACCTCTAAGTTGTTTTTTTAAAGTTTAACTGGCTTCTACTCAATGTGCACAGCATTTAACGTTTGAATAGCGGCACTAAACTTGGTCCTCGCTATTTCTACTTGCAAACAACTTCTGAAGAGCAGTTGAGCAGCTCTTTATATGTGACAGCTATCTAACTGCACTAACCAGCTTTATATGTGACAGCTATCTAACTGCACTAACCAGCTTTGTCCTTTAACTGTTTCAAACCTCCCAGGAGACCACACTGGCTCCACTGCCTCACATTCCCATTCTGTTCAAGCTGCCATCACTCCTTTCACCAGCTTTAGTCTCACAGTCCCACACAATGCTCTTATAAACCACTTCTCCAAGTACATCTGCTTCAGCCACGCCAGTCTGTTCCCAAACGAACAAAGCCTCTAACGTTCAGATGCCATGTGTTTTGGCTTAGATGTCAAATGTCCTCAACATGCATGCATGTCTCAACACATAGTCCATGGCTGCTGGCACTGTTTTGGACTCTTTGGAAGAGGGGCACAGAGAGAACGTGACTTGGTATCAGGATAGGAGGGAGGTTTGAGGTCTATAGTCAGGCTGTTTCCTGTTCTGCCCAGACACAGAGTCGTAGCTGAATGCTTTACTGCTAGGAAGTAAAGCATTCCCTGCCACGATGGACTTGGGAGTCTCTCAAACTGAGCCAGGAAACAAACAAACGAATTCTTCCCTTACATTGCTTTCATCAGATTTCCTGTCATAGAAACATGAGAAGTTACTAATACAGATTATTGGTATCAAGAAGTAGGCCACTGGTTCATAAATCTGACCTCATAGTTCACAGGCTCTTGGAAATGGTCTACAGGAGAAATGTTGAAGAGGTTGGACCTTCATGCTGGAGGAACCCTAGAATGCTTTAAGCAGACATGTAGATACACAAATAGGCCATCCTGGTGGGGCCTTAAAAGATTAGCATGCCAAGACCAACACAGACAGCAGAGGCCCCATCTCATGCAGTTTCAGAGCTAAAACAAAGACTCTATAGCAGTGGTTCTCAACTTGTGGGTCAGGATCCCTCTGAGTCAAATGAAAGGGTCATGTAAGACCACTGAAAAACATAGGTATTTATATTACAGTTCATAACAGTAGCAAAATTACAGTTATGAACTAGCAATAAAAATAATTCTACGGCTGGGGGTCAGCACAACATGAGGAACTGGATTAAAGAGCTGCAGCATTAGGAAGGTTTAGAACCACTGCTCTACAGGAACTGAGCTAGAGGGCATTCATGTTCATTACAGCACAGAATCTGACTGCCTTCCGTTCATGTCCTGGAATTGTGACTGTGGCTGAATTAAAAACTAATAGACTGAGCTAGCTGCCTGGCAGAAGAAACTGAAAGAGTAACAGCCAGCCGACAACGTGGTTACTAATTTTAAGAGTCAGCAAGAACACAAAGATATGAGAACTGTAATTTGCTAGGGAAAGGTTTACAGCAAACACTAACAATGGAGCTGTAATAGTAAAGAAACTGATGCCATTAATGAAACGCTGCGCACTGGCTAAGGCCCCATCCATCAAAGGCTCCAGGTTACCTATTGGAAAACTGCTTGTGGCTAGTCAGGCAGTTGCTTGCTGACTGCCACAGCTGTGGCAGAAAGGAACTATATTTTAAGCCAGCAGAACTTGGTGCTATTATCTACATGGTGCCAGTTTTATAGGTTAAGAATGAGCGAAGAGGTCATGGAAGTGTGTGCCAAAGTCTCATAAAGGCATCAAGGGCGGGCATCATGCAGGATGATCTGATTCTTCACAAGGAAGCCAAGAGATTCAGAGAAGCCAGAGTTACAGTGGCGACCCCAACAACATGAGCACTTACCTTGGAGATGGCTCAGGAGAGGTCAAATGTGCTGCAGGTGAGAGCTGGGAGCTACCAAAGCCTACAAAAGCACAGATGACAAACAGCTGTGGGGACAGCAACTCTAGGGTTTGGTGTCTGACCTGCTGTGTGGTCGCTTTTCCATTTGGGGATGTTGTCTTATTCTCCCCCTCACGTTGCATATATGTTAATTTTGATTTTCTGATGCAGATGGTGGAAGGTGAGCTCCAGATCTGCTCCAGGGTAGCAAAGAGAAGACCTCAGAGTAGCGAGGGCTTAGCAAAACTTATCTGAGGGTTGCTAGACTTTCCTATCTGAGGGTAAATAAGGAAATACATGCTTTCTGCTGGTAACCTAAGCAAAAAGGAACAAGCAACACTTTCCTGCTGGGAACCTTCTCTTTTATCTTGAATAATCTCTTTCTTGACAATTTCTTTACATACATGCATCTCTCTTGCTTAGCTGCACGTTTCTACAGTCCGTTACTTCTCTCCACACGACTACACATCTTTCTTTTACATACATTTCTCTTCTACATCTCTTTTCTAAACAGCTTTATCGTCCTTGCCTCCAGTTACAAATCTCCACACAACTACAGCTAAACATCTCACTTTCATATCCTGACTGAGCAGCACTTTACACAGCTCTGACACACACACACTTCTACGTTACTCTTTACTCACTCACCCACTCCCTCCCTCGCACTTCTCTCATGCTCCATCTCTCACACAACGCACGCACACACGCGCACGCACACACACTCACATTCTGCGGCAGCTCTCACACGGCTCTACAGAGCCCTCTTTCTCCATGCCACAGCTGCTCCTCTCACAGCCAAACTCTGGACAATTATAAGTAACATTTTCAGAGCCCAACTCATTCTCATAACACAAGAAAATCATGTAGTTTCTCTTAGGCTAGCAATGTCACATCGACCCATGCACATAGCTCTAAGTTGGTGAAGGTTCCCAGAGAGTAAACAATTAGCTGAACCTTGAGGTTGGGGAGTATGTGCAGAAAAGTCCATTGCTGCAGGGAGTTATGTTTTCTAAGGTTGCTTCTATCCTGGCCTTGAATCAGCAAAATAACACCTGGGAAAATGACCTTGTATATTGGTCTCTAGGGGCAACCAGCCTGCTTTGAATTTGTTCTGAAGTCTAAAGTTAGCTGTGTGTAAAAGGCTGTCTTTGTGACTGAGAATCCTATGTACAACTTCCTGGTCATCCTATGGTCATCTTCCTGACCAGAGCTATACGTGTGCCCAACAAGCATAAAATACACCACCAAAGGGCTGTGGGAAGAACCCCAAGGCTGTTCTTATTAGGGAGGTATAGCAGTGGCATTTGAGGTTATAAACAGAAAACAACCAGCCAGCCATTCAGTCAAGAACTCCATGGTTTTGCCAAGTGGGGCTCCCCAAATGGGTCAACTTGTTAAACACTAGCTGTCACTGCTGTACATTCATACGGCCCCTGCAAGCTTCATTTCTTAAGGACTCAGTTCTAAGAGACTGCCCCGACTCTCAGAAGAGACTTTGGAGCTTTTGATCAGCACTGGAGCTATGAAACTATGGGAACTTCTGAAGTTGGATTGAACACACATTGCATTATAAGAGGACCATAAACCTAAGCAGACAGAAGTAGGAAGTTATGGTTTTGATGTAAATTGTGGGCTGTAGACTCATGTTTGAACATCTGGACCCCAGCTGTTGGTGCGGTTTGGGGAAGTGATAGGC
Organism: Ondatra zibethicus; assembly: GCA_004026605.1. Classification (NCBI taxonomy): domain Eukaryota; kingdom Metazoa; phylum Chordata; class Mammalia; order Rodentia; family Cricetidae; genus Ondatra; species Ondatra zibethicus. Next base: position 36,131 of record PVIU01002318.1, read on the forward strand.
CTTTGGAAATTGAGGTCTAGCTAGAGGAACTGGCTCTCTGGGGCTGGAGGGCCTTGAAAAACCAGTTGCCCAACCTGCTTCCTGTCCCAACAAGGTATCTCAGGTGAGGTAAGGAGTCCACACTCCCTTCACCGTAAAGGTACCTGTTGCTCTGCGTTCCTCACCCCACTGTAGGTTTATGCTCTGACATCCAAACTAAGCTCTCCTCCCTCACCCTGTTTTTGTCAGATACGGTTGAAGTGAGGAGAAAGCAACCAATATACCACACATGTGGAGCATGGCTACTGCACAAAGCAGAAGCAAACAGCTGCACTGCTAAGAACGTCCCACCTGTGGCGATGGTGGCAAACACAATAGTAGCCAGCCTACAGGAAGTCAAAATATGCTGTAACCTACAGGGAAACCACTAAAGAACACAACCAAGCATAAACCTTAAAAACTCCTAGAATAGAGCAAATAAAACAGAAGGATTTTATAGAGCTAAGAGGTCTAAGAAAATGAAGGACAGATGGAAGAGAAAGAAAAGCAACAAGAGAACAAAAGTGAATAGTTTACAACAAAAGAATTTCTCTTCTTTAGGAGGGTCAATTAGAGGACAGGACCTCACATCAACAAATCCCAGAGACAGACAAAATCAAAGTGAGGATGTAAACACAAGAGATGACAACAAACAGCAGCTAGAGCAGCACTGTGACTGGCTCAGAACCAGGTAACACACCGCTAGCACACTTGTAGCCTTACAGTTACAGACATGCAACAGCTCCAGATCTCATTTCTGAGTAACTAAGCTATTGAAGTCTGTGTAAGCAGCTTCTTCTCAAATCACTTTCCCAGGGCTGTTCACAGCATTTTTCACAAATTTTCTTTTTTAATGCACTTGTACACAAAGCAACAATACCACAAAGGCGGGGGAATTAGTCTGTCTTGTTCAAACTTCAGCTTTATCCTAAACTAAAACTGAGTGGCTGGCATGTAATAGGTTCATAATGTTTACTGAGTAAATAAGCTACCTGACAACTTATTTTTAGAGAACTTAGTTTCAAATTTTACACTATCTTTTAGTTATTTAATTGTTTAACTTAAATAGTTTTGTAGTAAATTTCTGTGAGCCAAGATTTTGCATGAAAAGTTTAAACATAAAATTTAGGAAAATGTCAAACTCATGACATCTTTATAAAAAAAAAAAAATTTTAGGAAAATGTCCCTGGGAAACAAAGAGTCCAAAATTTAAAAAAAAAAAAAATCACAAAACATGACTTTCTCTGGTAAATATTCAGTCACATAAAAATATAATTACATGAGCTTTTGCTTATTTAACTTCACAGAAAATCCAAAACTGTGTCTGCAAATTGGTTATCTAATACCATTCGTTCGTTATAGTAACATAATATTATGCGGTAGAGAGATGCCTAAGGTAAACAGATCTTTACATCCCCCATATTCTTTCACTATGCCAAAGGAACTCTTAAAAGTCACAACTTGCAAACTGTAGGAAGCTACAGAAAGTCATTTGAGCTTTAATGTCTAGAACAAGTTTTACAGTGCATTTCTAACTTCCGCACAGTGGAGAGCACTGAAATGGCTTAGTGTAGCACTGCAGCAAGCAACACTCACCTGGGAGTCAACGGATCCTGCAGTCGCTTGTTACAATGAGCTATACAGTTCCTTAATGTCGGACAGTACACATTCTCAAAATGAGTGTGATCACTGCACTGTGCTAACAACTGCCAGCAATTAATGTTGTACACAACTAGCTTCATTTTAAAGTATGTGGCACTCTAAATATTAGTGCAAGAAGTGTTAAGTTTAAACATAATAATAAATCCCTAAGATGAAGACTCAGGACAAAAATTTTGATTATTATTGCACCTATTTCTCTACACAAAAAAGAAAATTTTACATCATAATCCTCCCCACAAGTAAACAGACAGGTTAAAAAATTACAGACTTATTGGCAAAGAACACAAACAAAATCAACAATGACTATGTTCTGTCATGAATTGATGCACAGCATTAATGTGCAATGAAATCTGGTGAATGATCATCATGCAAATAAAAATCCTCTGTAATAATTCTTGTATGTTTTATAAAATGGCTTTAAAGACAGACTTCCATAAATATTTCCAATGCAGTTTAGTTGATGACAAAAATACAAAGCTATCCTTTATTATTTATGCCATAGATTTAAAAACATGCTTTTGTACTGTTGAAATTGAAACAACATTGTTTGGAGAGCCGAGCTGATGAAACATTAAAATCCAAAGAATCAGAATCCAGTGTTAGCTGCCCTGATGACTGCAGCCTCCCGTCGCCATCGGTGTCAGCACTGCTGCAGACGAAGACAAGTGCAACACTCAAAGATTTAAGACACAGTTCAAACATCGTTTTAAAAATAAAGTGTTTCATACACATGAGGAAATATTTAAAAGAAAAATAATCACATCATTTGCGGCACATACTGGAAAATAGCAAAATGTCATTTTCCAAAATAGTCATTTCTTTATTGCATCCCCAATCTATTATAGCCAATTTCGGAAACATTAACTCAAACATAAAGGTATGCTATATGAAAATGCTCTCTATTTGACAGAATAAACTTGGTAACGTAGAATGTAATTTTCTGTTCTGTTGTTAACAACTGTGCAAAAACAACTCAGCACCCATAAATCTAAAGTTAATTCAGGTGAGCATAAGGTGGTAACCAATACATTTTGGTTCAAAATACAGTTCATACAACTATATAAAGAACACTGTCTCAACAATTCATCTTCAGACTTTGCAGATATAATGACAACAGAGACCTTTAAGATAAACCCAGGCAAATGTCCATTTTCTCCTGTTGTAGATGCAGTGGAACTCACTCAGTGTTTATGAGAGTGTGACACCTACAGTGTCAGCCCAACTAGATAGATAGATCACAGCCACCCTCCTCCCACCCCCCCCAAAAAACAACATTTTTTTTGGCTCCAAAATAAAGTATAATTATAAACTCTTGATGAAAAACTATGTTAAGGGGTCATCTACCATATACTAAGGCTAAGTATGAATTTACAGAAAAAGCACATCTCATGATCAGCAATTTTTTCATGAACATGCAACTCACTATAAAATACAAAACACTTGGCTTTCAAGAACAGATTTATAAAGATACACTGCATCAATAAATTTTTTTTGTTTCTGATTAACTTTACATGGTTATGGAGAACAAGAACTTTTCTAATGTGTATATATCAGATTTTATATTATAGTGTAATAATTTGCATTTCAGAACATACTGTTCAAGAAGTAATATCTATACACAATAACAATCTAGACTATTAAAAGCCCATTCAAATTACAGAATTTTATTGATACAGTAGATTAATATAAACTGAAAAAAGATGATAGAATGGAATAAAGAATTTAGTACATTATTTTATAACACACTCTTTAAAATTAAAATATTTTAAATCTCTTTCTTAAAATTTTCATTGCCATGAAAGGCCAGAAAATTCTGGGACCAATACTGAGGTGTAAAGTCATCAAATAACTTCAGTACTATTTCACCATCTGCGTGGTGTCCTCCTGACAGAGGTGCTGCTCTAGTATAATGGCAGGCGCTCTAGCACCTCTCAAGATGAAGGGTGCCCTGGATAAACACAGGTGAGATACAAAGAGGGGAGGAGACCATTTAACTCCAACAAACAGTGACATCAAGAAAATGACACCAATTGTTGAAAAACAAATTTTCACAGTAAAATTGCAGAGAATACAAATACAAACACTGACGGACGACTGCTTAAGATCCATCCTAACAAATGCTTTTCAGATAACAGATCCAGTAAGCAGCTGGGTCCTGTCAGTTTAAAGCTATACAAGCACTTCAGAAGTCAGAAATGGGGAGGGGCTATTTACATGTTTCTTCTTTATGTCTACACAGCCATCACACAGGACACTTTCACACAACTCTGTAGTCAATGTCATCACTATGTGAATGGCTGGCGCATGTGACCACGAATCCATGGTCTTCATAGGTCCAACTGTCCACACTTTGGCAGTCCCATTTTGTGCATCAAAGGCTTTATTTAGCCTCATACTTGACAAAAAAAAAAAAAAAAAGTTTTTTTTTTTCCCCAAAGCTTTCACAATGAAAGTTAATGACATGTGTTCATCGTCTTTCTCGTTTGGAACTTCTCCGTCGTACCTGAAGAGAAAAACCAACCATTAAATAATATGAGCATGTCCACATTCAAAACAAGAAACAACCATTGCTTTCACACCATCTTTATTCTCACAGATTTCTGAATTTCTTTGTATTTCTTTCTCTAGAAGCATCTCCCTCTTTCCTCCTGTCTTCAGGTACTTAGGCCTCTCTGACATTTGCATATGGACAAGCCCACAAGCAAAGACTCTCAGATTCGTCATCTTTCTCCTTACCTTTTGTAGCAAAGAAAACACTTGACTCTTGGAATAGAACATTTGGTAAGTTTGGCTCCCAACCCTTGCAGACACATCTATACAACCTCAAGTTCAAACATACTATCATTTACTGGCAAGGCCTACAGGGAGCTTAAAATTGATTAAAAAGCAAAGTCAGGCCAGGCGGTGGTGGCGCACGCCTTTAATCCCAGCACTCAGGAGGCAGAGGCAGGTGGATCTCTGTGAGTTCGAGGCCAGCCTGGTCTACAAGAACTAGTTCCAGGACAGGTTCCCAAAGCTACAAAGAAACCCTGTCTTGAAAAATCAAAAAACAAACAAGTCAGAAGTCAGGTGCTGGTGGCATACATCTTTAATTCCAGTACTTGGGAGGCAGAAGCAGACGGATCTCTGTGAGTTCGAGGTCAGCCTGGTCTACAGAGCAAGTTCCAGAACAGTCAAAGCTACACAGAAAAACTCTTGCCTCAAAAAAACCCCAAAACCAACCAACAAACCAACCAAACAAAACGAAACAAACAAAAAAATCCAACAAGGTTGGAATAAAATAGCATAAGTAAAGGTAAGCAGGGTTTTAAGTGAACCAATCTAATATACAGTCATTCTCCGTTACTTTCAAATCTCCCTCTTCAAAGTCCTTAACAAACAAAGCAGATCCTGGGCAAATGGGACTGCTGAACACATTAGACAGAATCGTCCCACAGAGGCCAGCTCTGGGAACTGACCAAACTCAAGTATCCCAAATGAAGAAAACTGTTTGAGCTGACCTAAAATTTTTATATTTATGTGTAAAGAAAAAAATTACTATTTATGCTAATTTCCTTTTTTCCCCAATGAGAAATATGTGGTAACTAGCAACACCATTTGTTGTCTGAAAGAAGAAAGTCTCTGGAAAGCGCCAGCTCCTACTTCTGTAGAAGCAGCATATGGTGCCAACAATACAAAGTCGGTTTACACTTCAATCCCAAAAGCTGACTTTACTTCAAGATTCAGTCTTATTCAGTATGGTTTTCTTCTGGTTTCTATCATTAGACTCAAAACAGAAACATCAAAGATATCTATGAAATATAAACGAACACTTCATGGATATCAGTGCCTGGACTGCAACGTGAAACTGATACACTCCTCGGACCACTCGGCATTCAGATGACAGGTTCACCTACCATTCTAGTAAGCTCAAGCTCCCCCTTTTTCCATTATTCAAGTTGGAAAGTAAATAACATGACAGACTAATGAACAAAAGCATAAATATCTAGAATTAGAGACAACGGCAAGTGCTAAGTGGAGCTGATGTAAAATATAGACTGGCTCTGTTTTTGCATTCTGTAATACCACACACGACACTTCAATAAGCACATACATTTCCTGCAGAAATGTCCTCCTCTTCTGCTCCTTCCTGTGCAGTGTCATCACTGACAGGAGAGCTGGCCTGAAGCACATCCATTTCTTCACTCGAATCATTTTCTTTAGTAGCTGTCTGTTTGGAGCGTCCTACACGGCTAAAGCAAAACACATCAAAGAAAATGAGAATTCCAATCTTAAGTTGTGGATTAACTCACTAGAAGGAATGCCTTAAATAACCTATGAATGAATTCTTGTCATTTTCATCCTCAATTATGTCATAAGAGATAAGTTTCTTTTTTTAAAGATATATTTATTTGTTATGTATACAACATTCCATGTATGCCTGCAGGCTAGAAGAGGGCACCAGATCTCATTACAGATGGTTGTAAGCCACCATGTGGTTGCTGGGAATTGAACTCAGGACCTCTGGAAGAGCAGTAAGTGCGCTTAACCTCTGAGCCATCTCTCCAGCCCAAGAGATAAAAGTTTCTATCTTGACCCTTAAGCATTACTCTGAGAATCTTACAAAGATTATAGAAAAGGAAGAAAGGTGTGACCAAGACCATCACCACAAAGGACTTCGCAACACCTGAAGGAGATGCCTATTTCATCTTTCCTCCCCATCACAAAACATCTGCACCCACTAAGCTGTAAGTAGAGAACTGTGCACTTTTCCTCTCACTGTACAGAGGAACATGAACCTGCTCACCCCTCCCCACCGATACTGCTACCACCATTCATTCCCACCTCTGGCTTTTTCTTTTTACAAAGTGACCCTTTAAAAACACAGAACAGGTGGTATCACCCAGAAAAAAACCCTGCACTAAACCGAGAATAACCCTGCATATTCATTCCTTCAGATGGTCCTGCCCTACCTCTCTATTCCTATTACAATCCAGTAAATCCCTTGCCTTTTCTAGTTTCTTGGATTTACCAATTTTTTCATACTTCAGAAACTTGAACTATATATAGTATTATCCCCATAAGAATTATCTTTTCCCTACTTTCTCTTCTCTTTTATATTTATACTCTAGGTGTTATATATACGTGTGCCACAGTGCACCTGTGGAGGTCAAAGGACACTTGAGGGAGTTGGTTCTCTCCTACCACGTGAGTACTGGGGATTGAATTCACAGAGTCAGACTCGCATCAAGTGTATTCACTACTGAGCCATCTCATCTCAACGTCTCCTAGGATTTTCAAGTAATCAATTCTCTGTCACACTCCAAAAAGAAAACTTTCCCAACTTCCAAGTCTGTCCACTATATGCTCTTATAATGCCCTAAGTATTTTCAGGACATATATCAGTTATAGTTTCATATTTACATGTGACTACATAGTGATGGCCTGCCCACTGGAGAGCAAGCCTCAAGAGAAAAAGAGTTCTTGTGTGCTACGTGCCACCATACAGAATTACATGGATGACAATGATAATGTTTTTCAATTACATTACAGTTAGGACACAAAACACAGACAAATTATAACATGTTATTATTCCAGGTCTGAAAAAGAACTATACAGAAAGTATAAGATAAAACAAAGCTTCCTTCTATACTGACTTTGTAAAAGATATAGTTAGGTCTTAAACATTCATGGAAAGAGTTACGAAACTTGAAGGGAAATCACAACCACTTGAGCCTTGAACTTTATGATGTCCAGATATTAAAAAAAATAAGTGAGTTATAAGGGTGGGGTATTTTAAAACTGTTATCTGTTATAAAACTCATGTCAGGCTCCTGACTATTCCTTAAGAAACAGTGGTTTTGCTCACTGGACCAAACACATTTAGGGAGCTGTCCCAATAATGTACTTACCTTTACTTATAATGTTATAGAAAAATTATATGGAAGAAAGCATGAAGCACTGACTGACACTCGGGCAACCTTTCCTCTTCCTGTGGAACACACAGGAACAGGGAAAACTCTATGATACCCAAGTATTTAGCTGAGATGTGCTGGAAACTCTAAAAAGTCAAGCATAGTATCAGGTCTTAGTAGACTAATTACCAACTGGATGGTGTAATTATGTTTGCTTTTGAAGGTACCCAACTATGAACTCCAATTTCAGTACCAATTTTTAAATAAAGTTTTAATTATGAAAAAACAAAAAGTCAAGTACTGGGTAGTTATAGCCTGAGCATGCTAAGGAATAGAGATGACAGTTCTGGCTAGCAGGACATGATATTCTGGTTCTACTTTGAGACAGAAGACAGCTCTGTCCAGTTTGCAGCTGACAGTGCTAGTGCTCATACTGGGTGATGACGTTGGATAGAGGCACTGCTCTGCCTCTCTTATGAATACATTTACATGTGCAAGTATCCAAAAATACACACAGATGCAAGTGCCAAGTACACTAAAAGCTTAAAAGCAGCTTGTAATCATTTCTATGGACATAATTTAAGAAGAGAAATGCCAATTACTTTACACAAGTTCAAAGGATGAAAACCAAGATGTAGTACCATTTCTTTCTCTCTAAATGGAATCACTAATAAGAGAAATGACTAAGAAAAATCACAGTCCGCAGAAATGAGGAAACCTAGCTGATGTATAGGGATTATTGAAGAATATGTTTGCATACCATAAGGCTGTATAACTGACTATTTGGCATTTGTTTATAAAGATTTCTCTAGACCTATAAGAATGTACAACTATTAACTGGGTTACTAACCTCCTAGGTAAGTCTATAAAAATATCTTACCTAGTATAATGGGACAAAATATTGGGAATTTAAATACAGCAATAATTACGTTTATAAACTTATGAAGTTTGCAAAATAATTTGAAATTTGATTGAAGTTTAATATTATTTACAACTTACACATTTTTTTTGGGTTGTGATGGTGATGGCGTTTTTGATGGTCTTCCTCGTCCTTTCTGTGGTGTGGATTCAATTGCACTAGTTTCAGGAGATTCTGCTCTGCTTTGGGGAAGACCCAAATGTGGATAGCATCAAATTATGATTTACATTGTGGTAAGTACATTTACTGCATTGATGTTGCAGTTTAAGGTTACACATACTCACCTCTGTTGTGCTCTCTTTGATGTTCGGTGCTGTTTGCTTTTTGACTTCTGTTCTGTGTTTCCAATTTGTCTTTCTTCTTCTTCATCTTCATCCACTACAGGAGGTACAGGTTTTTTCTTGTTTCCTTTTTTGGATGTTTTCACTACTGTTGGCTCTTCCTTCGATGTCCCTCCACCGAGTGGTTTTGGCGGCCTGCCTCTTTTGCCCTTTTTGGGTGGGCTGTTCTGTTCATCCTCATTTTCGAGGAGTTCCTCTTTGTGCCTCTTCTCCTCAGGCCACTGCTGCTCCTCTGACTCTGAAGCCACATGGCCTCTTTTCCGACTGCGCTGACTGCCTTTAGGTTTCTGTTCCTGTACCAACTTAGTCAGGTCATCCATACCTAATTTCTCTTCTGGGTCTGTGACAGGTGCTTTTTTCCGACTTCTAGGCTTCTCCAACTCTGACTGGAGGGAGAAGGATCACAATTTTTAAAATTAAGTTTTGAAAAATAGAACTGTTAGGGATTAGGGTGTGGTTCAGTGGAAAAATCCTTGCCTAGTATGTGCAAGGCCCTGGGTTGATGATCCAGCATGGCAAACAAAAACAAATAAAACTGCTAGCATCTGAACAATGAGACAACCCTAAAACTCTGCATCTACTTCTATCATGAATACGTATCTAAATGCACAGCTCTAAATATACTGCAGCCACATTGTTTACTACTTTTATTTTATCCAATTTTCAGAATCAAAGTTTCATCAGGTTACCCAAGCTGGCATCAAACTTTCTTCTCAAGCTAGAGTTCAGAGTAGTTGGGATGACAAACACCTGCCACTTCACCAGGCTATTTACTAGAATTTGATTTTTAAAATTCTTTGGAGTCGGAGTAGAACTTCATTTAAAACAAACAACAATTTTTATTAGTTCTTGGAGAACTCGATACAGTGTATTTTGATCACACTCACCCCCACTCCTCCAAGAACACTTTAACTTCTTAATGCTTAAAGGTCACAACTGCCCATATACTCCTGGGTATGGGGCCACACACTGAGAAATCTTTATTCTTAAATTTAGGATGCAGAGTTTCAAAGGGAGCCCTCTCAAATCAGTACTTTATGTGTGTCTCTCAGTTAAGATGAGCACTCAGCCATTGGGTATCTAGGTGACACTAAAGCATTCCTTCTCACAGTTTATTTACCTAGCTTTAATCAGACCACACAATGTATGTGATACAAAATAACCATGTGCTATATGTGTTTGTGATGTCATAACTATTTTTATTTTCTCAATGGAGGTTAGACACAAAACTCCAACACATTTGTCCCACACTAGAAACCCAGAAACATCTCAGAATCAAAGACCTTCTTTGCAGATTTAACTAATTCAAAACAAAATGATATAAAAACAAAGAAACAAAAAGACCAGGGTTTTCAAATTTAAAATAAAATCTTACTTTATATCCACAGAATTTATGTATAAATGAGCAAATGGAGATTGAGAAAATTCTTTATAGATGCCCAAGAATGAGAGGGTATATGAATACTTATAGGCAAACTTAACTTCCAAAAAGTCTGTGCAAATTTACACTCCTAAAAATTTCAACAGAATGAGGGTATGGAAAGACAGTTCTGTGGTTAGGATCCTCTACTTTTCCAGAGGATCAGGGATCAATTCCCAGCACCCACATGGCAACTCACAACCATCTGTGACTCTAGTTCCAGAAAAACTCAATGCCCTCTCCCAGCATCCATGGGTACCAGGCACACATGTAAGATATCCATACACATAAAATAAATAAATAGTAACTAAAATCTTATTGCAAAAAAAGAGAAATAAACAAAAAACTCTAACTTGGGGAAGTGGCTGAGCTGGTAAAGTGCTTGCCTAGAACGCACAAAACTGGCTTTGATCTCAGCATTTCATAAAATCAGGTGTGGTTGTACTCAGCAGCAGTCCCAGTATGCACAAGGGGAGGCATCAGAAGCTCAAGGTCACCATCTGCTACATAGTGAACTCAAAGCCAGAATGGGTGACATGGTACTCTGCCTCAAAAATACCCTCCACCCCCGGTATTCTGGGAATTATTTCTTTTGTCTGGGTTGTTTTCTGGAAAACTAGTACTTTACCTATATTCAACTACTCTTTTAAATATATTTAACCTTTACTTTCTTTTTGGTATGGTTTGAATTTATGCCCCTCATGTGTTGAAGACTTTATATCCCAATGTGAGATGAGGGCTTTGGGGGATAATTTGATGGAGTGAGTCAGGAACTGAATTTCTAAGCTGATGGATTCCCCACCCTAGGAAAGCATGTCTAGGGCTGCAGCAGCAGTCCACTGTATCTCACTGGCCACACCGAAACAGACCGGTGTCTTGTTAGGCCAGTGCCAATTATACTGACCTTTTTAAAGTCCACTAATTTTTCCACAAGGAAGAAAAAAAAAAATCACTAAATTTTTACTACATATTCACTTGGGAGAAAACTATCACCATTTCAACCCTGGTTTTGAGATTTCCCACACAAGTGCTCTTTACTTCTTTTAGATTCTGTTTAAGGCTCTGGGTGAGACTGTATACCCATCTTGTCTTTCTGTAACACAGAGGTCACTATGATGAACAGAATCCACCTGATGTGTAGCAAAAATCACCAGAGAGAAGTGAGCTATACGCATGAACACATACATACATGTTCTCTTTCTATATCTTCCTTTCCAGTGCTAGAAATCAAACTTGAGGTCTTGTATACGATAGACAAGCACAACTACAGCCCTAGCCCTTGTTTTATGTTGTTGCTGGTGTGTGTGTGTGTGTGTGTGTGTGTGTGTGTGAGAGAGAGAGAGAGAGAGAGAGAGAGAGAGAGAGAGAGAGAGAGAGAGAGAGAAGAAAAGGCCTCCCTGTGGCATTCAGAGTGGCCTGGAGCTTACTATAAAGCCAAGACTGGCCTCAAACTCAGAACGTCCTTGTTTCTATTACCAAAACAAAGAAATCATGAGTTGGTTAATAACTTCATTTTCAAGCATGATTACAATAAAGAAGGATTTTCTTGATTAACTAAGATGTAGAACTAAAAAAATACAAATATTTTTACTAACTTAAAGATTATCTTCTAGAAACTCAGCAATACGACTCCTTTCTTTTAATGATCCTATGTTTCTCTAAGCTATCAATTTTTAATTCTACTTGGGAAAGACTTTTAAAATATGTAATGGTGATTTGCCTGCATGCACATCTGTGCATCACACACATCTGGTGCCTGTGAAGGTCAGAAGAGGACTTTGGATGCTCTGGTACTGGAGTTAGAGACAATGTTGGGAATTCAAATCTGGGGGTCACTGGAGCAACAGCCAAGAGCTGCTAACTGCTGAGCCAGTCCACTGGATAAAACTTTTAAAAAGCTAGTTGAAAGTATAGCTAATAAGGATTTAATAAAAATTTTAATTATAAAACAACCTGGCTAGATAAACTGGAGAAACTTGAAAACAATGGAAATATGCCATTGGGGAAAAAAAAGGGCAAATAAAATTCCAAAGAAAGCAAAAATAATTATTTTACTGGTAACTCCTGTCTCTCAGACATACTAGTTTTATGGTAACTATTGATCAGTGGCATAAATCATTGTAACAATGAGACAGCATCAACAGGTTATCTGGCTAATTCATTTATTCAATTAATAATGAATAATAACTCATTATTGCTAGGCCGACAAGCCTGTACTATCCAGTTTACAGACAAGAAAATGGATTCAGAAAGCTCAGTCAGTTACTCAACAATGTTCAGAGTTCATCTGAGGAGTCCAAATGGGCCCAGCTACAAATCCACTGGGCTGTATTGGAGTATCAAATTCTGTATCTCAATGAAATTTCACCAAATTTGTCTACCTTCAAGTAACATTTACAAACTACAGCCACTTCTACTAATATTTAAAACTTAACAAGGACTTTCTAAAGGAGGCAGCAGATTTTGGGACCTGTAATCTATTGTTCCTAAGACGACGACTAAAATACTGTGTTTAAACAGAAAAGGAAAGCAAACAATTCTGAATCTGAAACTAACTTGTTTGTCTCTAAAGATAAAGTCACAGAAAGTATATCACATGCCAGATTAGACTGGGATTGTAATGTCTGGCTACAGAGCAGAAATGACGAAAGCTATTGCTATTACCAGCATCACACAGTCAACCAAGCATCTCACCCTTACAAGATCAGAGTCGTCTCTCTTGTCACTTTTCTTTCCTGGCAAAGGTGAAGACATTGTGTAATCTTCATTTTCACTGTGATCCATTTCAGAGCTATCAAGCCTTTGAATAGAGACATCTACAATTATTCCTACAATCAAATAACCTTAAAAGCTTTTTTTGATTGTTTCATTGTATAGCTTTATAATTTCATAAGCAAAGACTTTATTCATTTTAAAGATGTTTTCCTATCATATTTAGCGCCAAATCAGTACACAATGTAGCCCATTTAATAAATTAAGAAAACAAATAATAAATACATTTTTTCATATGATGTTTTGAAAACTAGATTCTATTCTGGATCAGAAGCATGGAAATTAAAACCTGTTGTTAGTATGTTGACTTGGCCTGCATGCAGCTTAACCCTGCCATGCCCCTTCCTTACCCCCATCTTTACTTCTCTCTGTAGCAATAACATGCAAAGTCATGATGTTTCTTATTTGACTTCTTCTTCCAGCTAACACACGTAAGCACTGATTTTTGACAATTTTACTAAGTGTGTAAACCTATGCATGGCTCAGAGCAGACACTTAACAGACTTGCTGAGTAAGGTAGAGCACGTGTTCTCATGCTCTCAGAAAGTTCTAGTCTTCTGCATCATCCTTATCTACTTATCCCAGCACTCAGGAGGCAGAGGTAAGATGGATCTCTGTGGGACAGTCTAGTCACCACAACAAGTTTCAGGACAGCCAGGGCTACACAGAGAGACTCTGTCTCAAAACAAACCAATCTGTTTACATACTGTAGAACTCATAAATCTCAAGCTCCAGATAACAAGAAGGTGCATTTTTACAAGAAAAAGGAGAAAGAAGAATTCTTGCTAAAACTACTTTGGGGGGGGGGGGAGGTTGAGACAGGGTTTCACTGTTTAGCTCTGGCTGTCCTGGAACTCACTTTGCAGACCAGACTGGCCTCGAACTCAAAGATATCTGCCTGTCTCTGCCTCCTGATTGCTTTGACATGCGCCACCATCGCCCAGCTAAAACTACTTTTTAAACAAAAAGTAAAGTTTATACATAGTAAAAAGAAATTCAAACAGTATAAAATACACACCCCATGTTATTATTGACATTATTAAGATGTTCTATGTTTTTACCAAAAAGTTCCTACTGGGTATAAACCAGTGTGATTATGAAGACATTCCAAAGTAAAGGCTCTGCAACACTGCTCTATACAATCCACCTCATGCACTGACTCTGATACAGAGCTAATGTGTAATAATTCTGTTTTAAAAAGCGAACAAAACACTTTTCATTTACTGTGTGTGTACAAGTGCATTAAGTACTGCAATATGTTTAGAGGACAGAGAACACCCCAAGGAAGTTGCTTCTCCCCTTCTACCATGTTAGTCCCAGGGACAAACTCAAGTTATCAGTCTTGGTAGAAAGTGCACTTTACACACTGAGCCACCCCTCTGGCCCATGTATTTAATGTGTATGAGTGACTTGCCTACATGTATGTCTATACATTACATGCATGCAGTGCCTGTAGAGGGCAGAAAAGGGTGCTGGATCCCCAAAACTGGTGTTACAGATGGCTGTGAGCTGCTACGGGGTGCTGGGAACCAAACTTGAATAAAATGCAAGAGTGGCCAGTGCTCTTAATTGCTCAGCCATCTTTCTAGCTTCTGAGCTCATTATTTTTAATGATTCAAGTATTCCACTGTATGAACAACTAACTAATAAACAATAAGGTTAAATATTTATTGTATGTTCCAGCAGAGATTACCCTAGTAGCTTACATACAAAAAAGATAAGTGTCTATTATTTGTCAGTAATTATCAACTCATCTCTATTCACTGTCATCAAATATTTATAATGGTACTATTTTAGATCTTACAGCTTTGCTGGAATCAAACAAAATGTGACATCTCTTGTGCACTTGCCTCCCTTTTATTCTTCCAGGAGAGCTTGGATTTGAGCTGCTGCTCGCGTTGCTCACAGTTTCCATTCTTGATGATTTGGTCTGAGACTGTTTGCCTGCTGATGAAAGTGGCTTATTAACTGCTCCTAGAACATTGGCTGTTTTAGGCTGAAATGAGAAATGCATAACTCTTCTTATTTAACACTAAAAGAAACTCACATATCAAGAACTCTTAGCAACAACTTCAACATATTTACACACTAATTACATAAAAATGTATCTAAACAAAATAAAGATGATGAATTGAATTATCACTTGCACAAATGAAAAACATGTAACAGTGCATGACTATAATTGCAGCACTTAGGAGGCTGAGGCAGGAGTACTGCACATTCAAAGCTAGCCTGGGCTATCTAGCAGAGTCATTCAGAACAAACAGCAAACCCCCCAAATACAACGGAGCAACCAGATTTTAATTATTTGTAGGAAAAGGTTTCTACTGTAAGACAACAAATGAAATATAGACCAATCATGAAAATGGAACCTTGCTATAGAAGGATATAAGACATCATCTTTAATAAGATTATTGTATAAAAAGCCTAAAGGCTAATGGTCTCCATAGTTTTGCTATAAGCTCTTTTTAAAGTGCAGCTTAGCTGGTATCTACATAGTAAGTATAATTAATTTTTTAATCAACAAATGGAAGATAGCTAATTATATTTCCTATCTTGAGACACAAAAATTCTTTAAGAAACAAAATAGCACGATTAGGCCAATAATCACACCAAAGTTAACTTCCACATAAATACTAAAACAAGTCTTAAAACATACTTTTCCAGGAGTAAAAAATGATTTCATTTCTGGAGGCAGATAATTTTTGGTGTTACTGAAATTCTGTAAGCAAGAGAAAAAGTAGTCAGTGAGTACCAAGACAGCTCTGTGAGCTTTCACTACAAAAAGGACAATGGTGCTTTCCATGCTATTACTCAATCAGCTCAGAGAAGAGTCTATCAGGGCCTGTGTAACACTGTACTGGGACATGGTTTGTGAATATCCTTGCAGCGCTCCCAGAGCCTTGGGCTTATCCCTATATCTATGCTCTGTTTCCTCACACCACCATCTAAAACCTCATCTGGGGCTTGCAACTTCAGATTCCACAGATCAGCAATCCAATTCCCATTCTGGATCAAAGGCTATTAATTCACAAATGCTTTGGCAAAGTTTTGTCTGTGCTTTTGGCATGGCTTCAGACTTTGAAACGAACTCTGGATCTCCCCTCTGTGGCCTCCACTCTGGTCCACACTTGTCCTAGAGTTACATTTCTGAGTCTAGTGTCCTTTCCACAGTATTGAGAGTGGGTAGTTATTACTACTGGTCCTTCCTTGTCTTTCCACAGCCCAGTGCTGAACACACACTTCACGTCAACTCCCAAAAGCAAATTCTAAAGTAACTACCTTGTCAGGTTGGGTGAAAAACCGAGCTGGTAACACTGGGTCTTTAGGAGACTCCAAACTGTATGTGGTGCTCTTCGACATGATGATGTTCATGGCAACATCACACACAGTGTACAATTTCTGCAATGGCATTTTTTTAGTCAGTTATTAAGAGTGATAGCTTAAACTCTGTTAATTAGGAGTAATTGTAGAACATGTACTTAGACTAAATGGTAGACTAATGAAAGAAGTCTTCAGGATAAATACTATGGCTTATATTATTGTGTAATTATTGCAACAAGATCAATATGATTCAGCATTAAAACTAAATTACTACTAAATAAACACTAGTACTGGTATAATAATTCTGCGTTAACAATCCCAATTATCACTAATAGAAAAAACAATAGTAATAGAAATAATAAATACTAACAGAAAAAATAAAAATATTTAAAGAAGTTGTACCCAATACAAAAATATTTAAATCAGCAAGGCATCAAAATTATTTATCGTGAATTACATACTTCATTCATTTTTGTATCATCTGGTCCTTGAGCATCTTTTGTCTGTTTAATATTTTCTACCATCTTTCTGATAAATGCATGGCTGTTGTTTTCATTTTTAGCCATCAATATTTCCAGAACAAACCAAAGACATCTAAGAACACAAAAACAAAGAAAAATACAGAATAAAAGAAGATCTTTTGTTAAATACAGATACAATGATTCTCAATATTAACATAATGAACCTAGACTATAATTCCAGAAAAGGAAAAAATTTAAAAGAAGCAACTACAAACTAAAAATAAACCAGCAAGGGAAAAGCCTAAGTTACACCTACACACACGCATATATATATATATTACAATAGGTCAGCAATGCAGATATAAGCTCAGAATCTCAGCAGATTCTACATAACGAAGGTTAAAAGGAACAAAAGAAATGCAAAGAACTAAACAATTTTAAATCTGTGCTACAACATAAAACAATGAGGTGACTCAAGTCCTGATGGGACATCTTCAAAAGAATACAATACCTAAGCCAGTGGTTAGGAACAGTCAAACAAATGAGAAACAAAAGCATGGCTATATACACTGTCTTTGCTTATTGAGGGAAAAAAAATTTAAATGATCCCTCTCCTGTAAGAAAGAAATGGAATTACAGTTGATTTTAAAGGAGAAAAATAACAGGAAAGGGAAATATGAGACAAGATACTATTCTAGAAGATAATACCATAACTCGGGTTGTGCTCCACAGAATGGAGACAATCGGGGCAACCAAGTGCATTTCAGGGGCATTTCAACTACTTAAAAAGCCAGTGCTCTCAGATAAAGAAAGGCAGCCAAGGTTCCTCTACTGACAATCACTCTAACATAGAATTCACTTTTAGAGACAGCATTTTAAAAACAGATATTATGGCAAATATCTGGATTCCCCCCTTGTCAAAGATAGCTAATGGTAATTTAATTTTCTTGTATTATCTTAAATAGCTATATTTCTATAAATCAAGAAATTAACCATCATTTTTACAAGTGTATTAATGACATATAAAATTAAATGATTCAAAATCATAGGAGTTACTCATTGTTATAACAGAAATAAGACCAGGGTCTCAGGTTTATTCTAAGAATCATGCTGGTCTTAAAATGTTATCATAATCCCCTATTCTCTCTCTATATCTGCAACTATCTTTAATTAGAGAACAGCACTGAAATTCTAACTCAGAATATCCCCCTGGCTGTGAAATGTGTCCTATTATGAAGAGACCACTTTTTCTTTTCACAAAGACAGTTACTGCAAAGATAAACTTGTGTACTACCTGAGTGAGGAGACTGTCAGTTCTCCTCACATGAAAACCTACAATTTAGAAGAAAATAAAAGATGAGAAAGAACTGGAAGAGAAAAATTTGAGTGCATTAATAACTTCAGTAGAAAAGCAAGGCCACCACTGTAGAGAAACAGAACTAAGGTTAGTAGTTTAGGTTACATTTTTGGAAATTAGGTAAGAAATGTAATGTGAAGAGATGAAAAACAAAGACAAGAGAAGAGAGTGACTAAGAAAGAACCTTAGCAAAATGAAACACATAACAACTATAATTAATATCCTATTATCAGCAGTAAGGAGGTAAAAAACAATTTTCAGAAAATAGGAAAATGGGATGGAAAAAAGTCTTACTCTTTCACATCTTTAAGTTGCTCAATATCCTGTACTTTGACATAATCTGGGTCATGTGCCAAAAGGTGAATTGTATATGGAACAACATACTCTGGCAGAAGAGACAATAATTTTTCTGAAAAACAAAAAACAAAACAAAACAAAATAATAAAAGAAAGACAAAAAGCAAACAAAACAACCAGGTTAGAAAGATCAAATCGCATGCTCTTTTGTGTATTTCCTACATCCCAGTGATTACCACAATATGGCAGGCAGAACAACACACACAAAACACCCTATGCTGAGAAACATGGTAAGCAGTTTAAAATGCCTAGTTAGCACGCCAGGTGCTGAGCAGCAAGGACAAATATTTCAGTTTTCAAATGCACATGGAAAGAGTGATCCACACAAACTATTTAAGATTGAGATATAAGATCTATTCTTCCTTATGCTATAAGCAATCGTGTGCTGGTATTCTCTGACAAGCTATCAGAGTGGACATAAGTTATGGTCAGTTTTTAATAGAAGGACCATACAAAAGAACAGAGCTCCTAGGACAGTGTAAATACAAACAACTTTTCAGCATAAATCCAAGTTTATTTATCTGTTGATTAAGAATAGCAAATTATATTGTAGAGGTCAGAAAAGCATGCAAATTGTATTTGGAAAACAGTATGCAAAAAGACTTGAATTCAGTCTCCCAATTCCATTTTAGTCAGATGTTCAACCAGGAGCATAATGCATGCCAATAGCATCAGACTGTCTTTGAAGAGTTTCTGTGTGAATGGTAATTAAGGAGCAAGCATGAGAGAAAATAATACCAAGAGTCAAATTTCAGTGATATTTAAGTTAAATTATATCAAATACTTAGAGTGCTTACTATTTTCTATCTATATAATGTAAAAATATAAAGATAAATAGGACCTCAAACTAAACTATAAAAAGTATAAAAAGATAGAAGCTATAAGGAAAGTACCTAAAATAAGAATTATTACTCATGACTTCTCTGGGCCATTTATTTTATGCTAGGTACTGTATACACATCATTTTCAGTCCATGTAACAACCACAAGAAGGGAGTATAATTATATAAAATTTATAAACAAGCAAACTAAGACATAGATTATATAACCTGGCCAAATCCAGCCTGTAAAATGCAGAGGTGGAATGTGACTACATAGCCTTCACTTTTTCCAAGGTGAGGAAAAAGAGAAAAAGGATCACAATGGCCAAATGACGCTAAAACTGTATCTCAAATGACTCAAAGGGGTAAACTATATATATTTCCCAGCTCTGGCTGTCTAGAAGAGAAGTGATTTCCAGGGCTCAGAACAGAGTAGGGAGAGGCAGGCTGCACAAAACTTCAAGTAACCCTGCACACCGAGCATAAGCTTGAACTGAGTATAAAATATAAACCGCCATTGGGTGCGTCAATGTCATTCATGAGCAGCTGAGAACTTACATGTATTTTAACCTCAAGGAAGGGATGACTGGTCTGTTCTAGAAGAGTAACGTACAGTGCGGTATAGTGGGAAGCGGAAGGAAGGGACAAAAGCAAGACATTTACAAAATGGTGTGAATTAAGAGAATCTACAATAATTCAAGTTAAGTATAGCTAGCAGGAGAGCAGCAGACATCTGTGACATCTGGAAGAAGGGCTAATGGGTTTTGGTGGCTGAAGAAAGGGAAAACATGCACAAAGAATGCCTCTGATCTGACCTGGGTAACCTGGGTAATGCATGCTGTCTATTAAGGCACAGAAGTCAAGTGCCACAGCAACTGTCTTGGGAGTTGGCGGAGGGAGCACAGGGAAGGCAGGCATACAAGCAATCGACATGAATGTTAGCTACACATGAGAACAAAGACCCAGACAGTACTGACATAGTACAATAAATATGTAAATCTGACTATTTTCCAGATACCACCAATGCCAGACTTACTTTTTCTATTCATTTAGCCATTTACACAAAGATAATGAAACTCTCATACTCACACATTTATACATATTTTTAAATACAGTTAAGTGAAAAGCAGCCACGGAAAGGTGCTGACTTTTTAAAGCAGTGTACACTATAATAAATGGCAATTTGTGTTTTGCTCTATGTGACTGCAACTGGAAGACCGGAAGGTACATTTTCACCACCCATGCACTCACCACTAACAGCTGCATGTTGTTTCAGGTACTCCCGCCTCACAGTGATATTCTTCACCAGGCACTGTCTAGCATGGGCTCGTCTCTCCTTCACAGGGTCTTTGGCACAAAGTGCACAGATGGCCATATACTCAAGTGGAAGTCGTAACCGGGAAAGTCCTTTGTGAAGTTTCTGAGCAAACACCTGTCTGACTTGATAGCACTCATCCTGTAAAGATAAAATGATCCCAGGTATTATCCACAAAGCAGTAAGAAGTTACAACTTCAGATGTGATCAAGTCGACAGACAATCCCTGAGTCAGTATTCTTAACAGAGGATGTGACTCTGCCTCAAGGCTGGAATATTCAACTGAACCCAATAACTATCAGTTACATTTGTTAGACAACAATAAACATACTCTTAAAACAGATGAAACTAGGGCCAGATGGTAATGGGGCACACCTTTAACCCCAGCACTCAGGAGACACAGGCAGGTGGATCTCTGTGAGTTAAAGGCTAGCCTGTTCTATAGAGCGAATTCCAGGACAGATAGGCTGTCACACAGGACAGCTAGGACTATCCTGAAAAACAAAACCAAACCAAAAAGCCAGAGGAAACTCGCAAGCCTCTCCCAACTTAAGAGTGTATGATTAAAACAATACTAATAAAGTAAGGGGCTAAGCATATAGCTCAGCACAGCACTGGTGTCTTAAGCAAAGTGTCTGATTATCTTATGACTTGCTTCACCCAACCATCTCTCCCTAGCAAACTCCTTGTTCTTTAGGGCAACTCATTTACCTACTCAAAGCAGCATGTAACCTGTACTCTGTGCTGGCCCATGCTCTGAGCATTCTGCATATTCTGAGCACAGATCAAGGCTGGTTTAGGTGTTGGTCTTATTCATTTGCTAGTTCCTTGAAGACAGACAGAACAGTGTCTCTATGCACTCTTGTAGCACAGTAGCCAGCATACAGTGGATCAGAATTTCTTCTAAACTAAAGAAAACAGTTCCAATGTGTCTCCATGACATACAAACACCTTCATAATTATACCCTCAGCTTATGTGTTTTCTTATCATCACGACTTTAGGTACATCTTTTTTTTTTTTTTTTTTTTTTTGGTTTTTTGAGACAGGGTTTCTCTGTAGCTTTGGAGCCTGTCCTGGAACTAGCTCTTGTAGGCCAGACTGGCCTTGAACTGACAGAGATCCGCCTGCCTCTGCCTCCCAAGTGCTGGGATTAAAGGCATACGTCACCATCGCCCGGCACATCATTTCTTTTGTCTGTAATGACCGCTGGGTTCTTCAAAGTCTAAGTCATGTGTTACACTTATCTATACTATTCCTCCCTCTGTAATACAGGGATTTATTCTTGAACCTCCAGAATGTTAGACAAGAGCTCTACACTAGCTGGGTTCTACCCCTAGCACTTGGACATTTTCTGATTTTGTTCTTTCAAAGTTTTATTTTTATGTGCATGTATGTTTTGCATGCATGTACGTAATGTGTACTTGGTGTCTGTGGAGGCCAGAAGAGGGAGTAAGATCCTCTGGAACTGGAGTTACAAACAGTTGTGAGCCATCATGTGGGTGATGGGAACCAAACATAGGTCTTCTGGAAAAGCAGCCAGTACTTTCGATGGGTGAGCCATCTTGCCAGTCCCGGTTTTTGGTTTTTTTTTTTTTTTTTTTGACACAAGGTCTCATTATCCTACCAGCCAAGCCTCCTTAATGCTGAGATTATAAACAGGTATCATTATGCCTGCTTAATGCAGTTGGGGTAGGGGTGTGTTATATGCCTATCTTTAAGTTCTTATGGTACATATTCCCTTTCATTTCATTGCAATTTCAGTATACCTACTACTTTTAAAAAACTATTCAAGTGTCCAAGAAATTCAGTCTTTCTACTAACACACTCAATAAAGTTATCCATCAATATTAATGAGGAACAAATATATACATCTATTACAAAATATCCAATTTACTACAAATATGCCAATTTAAAACTTCATAACCAAAGTCAACTATTTTAAACATATTCATCAGTGAACAGACCATTCTTTAAAACTTATGCCACTTAGACACACCACCCTTCTACTGAGACACTTCCCTAATGACAGTTCTATCCCTCTCACTAACAGCTCAGCATTTAATAACCTGATGCAAACTTGTTACAAAGCCAACATATTAATCACTTCAAAACTACCAGCCTTCAGTTATTAGTGACATAAAACTGTTAGTTCATAGACAAGGAGCTAACAATTAACAACAGAAGAGAGAAACTGAATGCATAGGGTGTTTTAAGAGGTACTACTAGGGAAATAAGAAGACAGGTACCCTACTAACATAGAAATGTAAAATAAAGAATAGCAATACAGTTTTACCAAAAACAAACTCTCACAAAGGCAAACATTTATACTTTCATTTCAATTTCAAAAAATTGGTTAGGTATATGAAAAAAATTACAAAGTTTTTTGCCTCACAATATAAAGCTGCAGTTGAAGTTAGTTCATCGCTACAAAGTTGATTTTGTTTTCACCATACCTCAGTCTACTTTCAGAGGCCTTCTGAACACAAATTATCCTTAAAACTTCTTTTAGCACCTTAGAAGTAGTTGTACTTAGAAGTAGTGTACCTCACTGTATTATCAACATTATCTGTATTTTCTATTCTAAGAGGCTGTTAGTTTTTGGATGACTGCCACCATGACTTATTCAGCTTTGCATTTCTAGAATCTAGAACAATATATCTCATAATAACACAAAGTAAATTTTTTCATGAACTGAATTTCAGATTCCAAACACCTAATCAACTATTAAATGTGCTGTCATATAATTCCATTGCTAGCCCGTCACATTGAATGTCTGTTCAAACACACAACAATACTACTTTTAAAGAGCTGTAGCTCAAGAAAGAAAACAAACCACGTGTACAGAAAAAGTAAAAGCACAAGGCTGAGCTTTGAATGTAGCAGAGGAGTGAAAAATAAAATCTGGAGGGAATTAAAACAAGACACTGCATCCAATTAAGAAAACCAGGGCAAGTCTTGTAGGAAAGATCACATCTGGACCTTCACTGCCAAACAGAACTAAATGCAGCTATGTGGAGATGGAAGGGTGAGACAAAAAACAGAGGCAACACAACACAGCATAAATCAAAGTGCTCAGTTTCACCGAAATGAAACAGATGATGGGTGGTATACTGTAAAGCAGTGGTTCTCAATCTTCCTGACGCTGCAATGTTTTAATACAATTCCTCATGTTGTAGTGACCCCAACTATAAGATTATTTTAGTTGCTACCTTATAACTGTGATTTTGCTATTGTTATGAATCATAATATAAATAGTTGTGTTTTCTGGTGGTCATGGCCTACAGGTTAAGAACCACTGCTATAGCCAGGTGGTGGTGGCGCACACCTTTAATCCCAGCACTCAGGAAGCAGAGGAAGGCGGATTTCTGTGAATTCGAGGACTACAAGAGCTAGTTCCAGGACAGGCTCCAATGCTACAGAGAAACCCTGACTTGAAAAACCGAAGAACCACTGCTATAAAGGTAGTATTAGTATTAAATGCATTAAAATATATGTTTAGATCCAAACAATATAGAATCTTAAATGTCAGGTTATAAAATACATTTTGTTTTGTTTCTTTCTTTCAAACAAGTATGAGTTCTTAAATGTGGCTGACCAGGAAAATATCATGATGAGAACTGTGCTTAGGGAAATTTATGCAACACTAGACAGGTCTCCTACAGTTCTGGTGAGAGACTGTTAGGAGTCTGGAAGAGTGCAGCAACATACCAGAAGGTAGTTCCGAGAGTCAAGGCTTCTGCACCCAGTGGAAAAATACACAGGAAGGCAAGCTTAAGTTATGCCTTTACATTTACTGATACATGTGTTTGTGTATTCTCACTTTTAAAAGATTTACTGTATTTAAAAAATTTATTTTGAATACTTCTACCTTGAAACTGTCTACCCTAAGTCTTAAAAAATAAAAACCCAGGAACATAGCTTTTTGAAATTTTGATAATAGTTGTTCCTCCTTATTCACAGATTTCATATTTAGGAATTTGCCTGCTCATTTATTTGTACTTCCAAAATCAACACCTGCGGCAGTGACCCAGTCATTGGCAAAAAGATGTGCAGGACATCAAACACAGAAGGACCCTGCTGTGCTCACCCCTAGAGAAAAGTCCAGTCTTCTTTCCCTGGTCTACCTGGTGACACACTTGTGCACAATGTTGTTCTTGTTGGTGACAGATTTAAACAGCTCCCAACAAGTGATAAATGCAGCAGCCTAAGCACAAGACCACACTGTGCCTTACAGAGAAAAATGCAAGCGCCACAGTAAGGCCTCACTGAGGAAGGAGTAAGTGCAGGTGCTGCTCTATGAGTTGAGTGTTAATCAGAGAGCTACCCATATAAATGAGATGTTCTTAAGCAGACACACAGAAAGCAAGGCTGTACACTGACCAGCAGATAGCAAGTTTGTGACCAGAGTCTTAAAGCAAGTGCCCTGCATCTCCTTAAGGAGCAATGCAAGTCAATGCAAGACTCATCCAGTGCTTGTGGGAAGTTTACAGACTAGAACAGCGATGGAGTTACATACACCGTGCTAGGAAACAAAATGCCACTTAGAACTCCCAAGTGGTTCTCACGAAAACAAACAAACAAACAAACATTCAAGGCTCTGATGCTATTGTAGCAATTTCTTCCTATAAGCCCAAAAGCACATGATAGTATCCCCACTAGCCACTGCCCTTACATTGATGGCTAGTGCGCACAGCTGGTACTGCTCCAACGTGATGATCTCGTGGTAACAGGGCTCCTGTGCCAGCTTCACAATAGCACTCCCAGCAGCAAGCCTCAGGCGCGACATATCTGGTTTACTAAAAAAGAAGCAAAACAATGTAAGCAAGACTTCCATGTGCTGTGGGTGGGGTAGGGGGTAGATCATTCTTACCTCATTCATCTAATGCTTAAAATAACCATCTATAAGAAGAAAGCAGAAAGTCCTAAGGTCGGAACATTCTTTGCCTCCTCAGAATGCATAATCTGAAATCCTAGGTCAAGGTGGTATTACAGGGGAGAGTTTTCTGGAAGGTGATGAGGTCAAGCGGGCAAAACCCTCAGGACTTACAAAGAAGATGGGGGGGAGAATAGGGGATGGAACTTGTTTATACTTTCTGCAATATGGAGCCCCAATAGTCAGTCTACATACAGAACAGAGCTCTCAGAGAACCCAATCAATGCCAAAGTCTCTTAAATAAACTAGTGCCAGCTACGACTAAAGTAATTCAATTTTCTGATCCTATGCATCCTAAGCTAAGCAGGAACAGAAAACATTTATTTGTATGTTGGCTTGCCTGTTAAATTTTAATTACAGTACTACTGATTTGTGTGTGTGATGTTTACTCACAGGCCAGCATGAATGTCTTTACTTGGTAACTTGTCTACCACAACTACTGTACTAAACTTAAAATAAGCAGGTGTAGTAGCTAAAATACTACCATAATAGGCATGCAGAAGTGAAATGGCTCACAATAAAAGCAATCAATAAATGACAGATCTGAATTTGAATGTGTGTAGTCTGCCTTCAAGCTGTCAATGTTCTTAAGTTCTTAGGTTTAGCCAGGAATAATTAATATAAATAACTACATATGAAACAATGTAATTAATAAATTAGACTAAATGTACCAATGCCAAGAATTTTCTCTGCCAGGCTGAGCTGACCAATACAAATTTATCTCAAATGCAGTATGAATCTTAAACCAAAATATCCTTATTATACATAATGGACATGTCTAAATTATTGAAGGGAAGCAACAAATTAGAATAAAAGTGGTAAGCACATGAACTGTTTCTATAGTACTAAGTTTTATTTTTATTAACTCACTTCAGAAATATGTGTTGTTAAATTCTAGGCACAGGGGACACTATGAATAAAACATACAAGAGAACGGATAGGGGTTGGGATGGTGGCGCAGGGTTAATAGGTTTTGCCTAGCATGCAAAGTCATAGGTTTGATGCCCAGCACAATCAAAGTGGAAAGGGAGATGGGGGAGATGGAAGAAGAGAACTTAGATGTATTAAGAGGGAAATTATTCTCCTATTTTTAGATTGCTAAGAAGTGTCACTAAATAGCACTTGAGACCAACTCGACATTTCAGCTAATGCTGATAAAATAATCCCTATTATCATCCATGTTCCTATATGCTATGTAATTCTGTGAATACTTCAAACATCCTAACATATTTAACTGCACCATAGTGGTATGCTAAGACAAGTAGGTGTAGGGGGCACTGAGAAGCTGAAGTAACTTGGTTAGGTTCAGCTAACCTGAAAGTGTTAACAGCCAGGGTTTGAATCTGCCTAGAGTATGTAGTTCCAGGATCTGAATCTGAGTTCCAATCACTTAAGACAACAAAATCAATGTTTCATTCCTTCATAGAAAAATGACATCCTTTTTGCATGGACTGTGCACAATCTCCCCACATACCTTCATTCAGTTCTAGATTACAAGGCAAACAGTGGCTATGCTGCATGGTACAGGAAATAGTAAGGGGAAGTCTATACATTCTCAGTACAGAAAAAATAATTGCCTTCTGGGTATTTTAGATCCATAGAGGTAGCTGAACCCACAGATGTGGACTTATGAATAGAAAGCACTAAATTATGGTTCGTCATATAAACAAAAACATCATGTGTATTTTAAATAACATGCACAGTACATTTTAAATTTTTTGTTTACTGTATTCTAGAAACAGACTCGATAACTTGTTTTTTTCCCTTGAGATACTAGCAAACTTGTTAAACAGTAGTGACAGATCTCTGTACTAGGAGTTATACATGGACTATGACAAAGAGCAAGGATCTATCATTTAAAATACTTGCAGTGTCTAGAACCCTGTCAGACATGTGACTGTTACATTGCAATAACCATCATGTAAAAACATATTACAATAATACCTGAATACCTATAAATTAATATTAATTATCTTTTAAAAAAGAAATTCTAACATATAACAGTTACACCAGGAGTTGAAACACTATACAACCCAAGTATTTGGAAACGATAACTACATACCTAATTTTCCCCTGTTCTGTCAAATCTCCATCACTATGCAATATGGTTGTTAGTAATCTGAGGGTAGAAGTTCCTGATTTACTGTGATTATTTTTCATTCCAAGTAGCCATCGAACCATCATTTTAATAGCCTGAATCTTTAAAAGACAAATTGACCAATAAGCATTGTTATGTTTAAAGAATTTCCACATCAACTTTAAAAAATAGAAAAACGAGCATGCATCTTAAGACAAAATAAATTATTCCATTCTTTACACAGGAAGATAACACGGTCTTTTAAGTTAGAGTTGTTTCAACCTCCAGGAAAGTGGCAAAAAAAGATATTAAAAAAAAAAAACCCATTTCACTAAAGATGAGTTCTTTTGTTGCTATTAACTTTAATGTTTCCCAAGTGTGCACCTCAGCTTTTAGGACCTAGAATTAGAATCATGCTAACTTTCCTAACCAGAGGAAGTTCCCACCTGCCTACCTAAGAATTGATACGGCCTTTACACATCGTATGATGTTGAAGATGTGAGTACTTCTGCACTTACTAGTCTTTGACATACCTCTCTACGTACTGGGTTTTTTTTGTTTTGTGTTTTTTTTTTAACTATCTCAGCTTTCTAAAAAACAGAGACAACAAAAACTGAGCTTGACCAGTGCGAGTACAGAGCGTCCCACAGATGCCTCTCCTGGTGAGCACACACTCAGCCTAAATAGCCTGTCTTCTCATTCAGTGCTGTCTCTATGACACAAGACTGCTGCTTTACACTACTGTTGAGACCCAAATGCAACGAGTATCATTCAGTGATGGAACTACAGATGCAAAGAAGGGCTGCTCTACAAGCGTGCAGACACATCAGAATCTGAGGCTGCAGCAACATGCTAACGTAATTCAAGATACGGAGCACAACCAAATATATTCAAAGAGAAAGAGGCAGAATAGACAATGTGGGAGTGAGCCCAGAAGGGTGGTAAGAAATTCTAAATTAAAAAAGAAAAACTGTCAACATTCAGTATTTGTGTCCTAACTTTTAAGTCTTGACAAATACACTGAAATGAAGTTGACACGTATCATATGACTTTAATAAATTGATGCTCTGTATTTTAGTAATAAGTAATTCCTTATTTATAAACCCAAATCCAAGAATTATTAAATTTTTTAAATAAAAACTTTTATTAAATTCCAAGGAAAAGATAATTTTAGAATCTGGATTAGCATCATCACTGAAGAGAAGTATATCCAGGAGAAGGCACTAGTCACTCCATTAAAAGGCTAATTTCTAAGAAGCAGAAATATGGAAGGAGCTTTCAAATCTTTTCCCTTCACACTAGGTTATATATGCTACTGCTCACAAGGCCCTAGGTTGCAAATCATTGTCCTACAACCTCACAATACATGAAATACTATAACACAATAAAGGCAAATTCTTGACTTTAATAGACCCCCACATCTATTACTTGATGTAGTGGAGATACTAAGACAAATAAATCTATGTATGTTACTTACTTTGACCATTGTCTCGGGAGAGACTTCTTCATCTGGAACCCAAAGCTTAGTTGTTTTTTTTCCTGGAAGCTAAACAAAAGGTAGAAACATTAAAATATAAGTGTGAATTCTTATGTTCAATTAATATACACTGAATAAGAGAACAGGTGAATGACTCACCTGCCAGGTGAACTGCCCCCTCCCTAGATTCTGTTCCCCCACAAAACCCAACCCGCAGCCCTCGCCCTTGTCCTCCCATTACATTACCCCTATCTCTACTGGGCCCTGCCCCTAACCCCAGTTGACTTCCACCGCCAAAATATAAGCAACACCAGACAGAAGAACAGAGACCCACTGCTACAACAAAGGCCAAGCTAACCATCAGAAGGCCTGTTCCCAACTTGGACAGAGACTACCCACTAGATTAGAGGTCATGCCAGCTGCCAGAAATCCAGGCTACAAGGAACAGAAAGCCAAAGCGGAAACAGAAACCAAGGAGCAAAACACCCAACCAACAAAGACAACTCAGAAATCAATAAACATGACCTATAATCATAGCAAACCCAGATGCATAAACACCAAGAATAGCCAGGGCAATGTGTCCCTACCAAAGCCCAGCTATCCTATGACAGCTAGATCTGAAAATGCCAACACAGCCAAAGCACCAGAAATGACCATAAAACCAATTTTATTAAGATGACAGCGGTCTTTAAGAGGAAATGTAAAAATTCCCTTAAAGAAACTGAGGAAAACACAACCAAAAACTTGGAAGAAATCAATAAATCCCTTAAAGAATGCCAAAAAAGCCAAGAAAAAACAAACATGGGAAAGAAACTATTCAAGACCTGGAAACTGAAATAGAAGCAATAAAGAAAATACAAACAGAGGGAATTCTGAAAATGGAAAATCTGGGTAAGCACACAGGAACAACAGACACAGGTATCACCAACAGAATACAAGAGATAAAAGAATCTCAAGCATTGAAGATACAATAGAAGAAATAAATTCATTGGTCAAAGAAAATGCTAAATCTAAAGAACTCCTAACACAAAAAATCCAGGAAAACTGGAACCAAAGCTAAAAATAATAGGAATAGAAGGAGAAGAATCCTAGTTCAAAAACTCGGAAAACAAGCTGGGCGTTGGTAGTGCTAGCCTTTAACCCCAGCACTTAGGAGGGAGAGACAGGCAGATCTCTCTGAGTTCAAGACCAGTCTAGTCTACAAAGAGAGTTCCAGGATAGTCAGAGCTGCTACAAAATACAAAACAAAACAAAAAAATCTAGAAAATAAAAGAAAATCATAGAAGAAAATGTTCCTAAAGGACACGCCTATAAAAGCACAAGAAGTTTACAGAACTCCAAATAGATTGGACCAGAAAAAAAAAAAAGTTCCCATGTCACATAATAATCAAAACACTAAACATACAGAATAAAGAAAGACTATTAGAAGCTGTAAAGGACCCATAGTCACATTGATGAATATCTTGATCATCACCATAAAAATTTCGTCCGATCGATGGAGATAGAGACAGAGATCCACATTCACATCAGAGCAATGGACTGAGCTCCCAAGGTCCAGTCAAAGAGCAGAAGGTGGGAGAAGATGAGCAAGGAAATCGAGACCGGAAGAGGCTGGTCCACCAACCCTGACAGTGTGCCTGATCTAATGGGAGCTCACCAAATCCAGCTGGACCAGGACTGAATGAGCATATGATCAAACCAGAATCTCTGAATGTGGCTGTCAATGGGGGCTGACTGAGAAGCCAATGATAATGGTACTGGGACCTATCTCTTCTGCATGTATTAGCTTTTTGGGAATCTAGTCTATATGGATGCACACCTTCCTAGGCCGGGATGGAGGGGGGAGGGCCTTGGGCTTCCCACAGGGCAGGATATCCTGCCCCCTCTTAAGGAAGCAGGGGGAGGGAGGAGGGTTAGTAGGGGAGTGGGAGGGGACTGGGAGAAGGGGAGGAAGTGTAAATTTTTTTGAATGAAAAATAAAAGAATATAAAAAAACAAAAACAGACAAACAAACAAACAAACAAACAAAAAAAAGAAGCTGTAGAGGAAAAAGGCCAAGTATAATATAAAAGCAGACCTATCAGAATTACACCCTAAAAGCCTTGACAGATGTCTTACAGACTTTAAAAGACCACAGATACCAGACCAGACTACTATACCCAGCAAAACTTTCAATCACCATAGATGGAGATAGCAAGGTATTTCATGACAAAGTCAAATTTAAACAATATCTATTCACAATTCCAGCCCTACAGAAGGTACTATAAGGAAAGCACCAATCCAAGGAAGTTTTAACTACACACTTAAAAACACAGGCAATATATAATCTCATACCAGCAAAATCCAAAGAAAGGAAACACACACACTACCACCACCAACAACAAAGTACAGGGAATTAACAATTACTGGTCATTAATGTCCCTCAGTATCAATGGACTCAATTTCTGAATAAAAAGGCACAGGTTAATAGAATGGATATGTAAACAGGATCCATCCTTCTGCTGCATACAAGAAACACACCTTAACATCAAAGATAGACATTACCTCAGAGTAATGGGTTGGAAAAATAATTTCTAATCAAATGGACCTAAGAAGCAAGTAGCTATTCTAATATTTAATAAAATAGACTTCAAACCAAAAGTAATCAAAAGAGATGGAGAAGGACATTTCAAACTCATTAAAGAAAAAAATTCACCAAGATGACATCTCAATTCTGAACATCTATGCCTCAAAAGCAACGGACACACACATTTGCAAAAGAAACATTACTAAATGTGTTAGTCATATCAAACCCCATAGATTAACAGTGTGAGACTTCAATACCCCACTCTCACCAACAGACAGGTCATCCAGACAGAAACTAAACAGAGAAATAATGGGTCTAGCAGACATTATAAATCAAATGGACCTAACATACATCTACAGAACATGTCACTCAAAAAAGAATATACATTCTTCTCAGCATCGCATGGAACCCTCTCCAAAACTGACCACATACTCAGTTGCAAAACAAGTCTGAACAGATACTAGAAAACTGAAAAAAATCCCCTGTACCTTATAAGACCATCATGGATTAAAACTGAAATTCTACAACACAAACAATAGAAAGCCTACAAGCTCATGGAAACACTCTCTACCGAAATACCACTGGATCCAGGAAGAAATAAAGAAATTAAACATTTCCTAGAATTGAATGAAAATGAATGCACAACAAACCCAAACTTATGGGACACAATGAAAGCGATGGTGAGAGGAAAGTTCACAGCACTAACTGTCTTCATAAAGAATTTGGAAAGATATCATACTAGCAACTTAACAGCACACCTGAAATCTCTAGGACAACAACAACAAAAACCAAACACACCTAAGAGGTGTAGATGACAGGAAATGACCAAACTCAGACCTAAAATCAATAAAATAGAAGTAAAGAAAATACAAAGAATCAATGGAACAAAGAATTGGTTCTTTGAGAAAAATCAACAAGATAGACAAATCGTTATCCAAATTAACTAAAAGACAGAAATGAAAAGGGGGATATTAAAAACACCAAGGAAATCCAAAGAATCATTAGGTTATACTTCTAAAACCAGTACTCCACAAAATTGAAAAATTTCTCCATAGATAACACTTACCAAACTTAAAGCAAGATCAGATAAACAATTTAAATAGACCTATAACCCCTAAGGAAATAGAAGCAGTCATTAAAAGTCTCCCAACCAAAAATAAAGCCCAGGGCCAAATGGTTTTAGTACAGAATTCTACCAGACTTTTGAAGAAGAGCAAAAAACAATACTCCTCAAATTATTCCACAACATAGAAACAGAAGGAACACTGCCAAATTCATTTTATAAGGCCAAAATCACCCTAATACCCAAACCACACTAAGACTCAACAAACAAGGAGAATTACAGACCAATTTCACTCATGAGCACTGATGCGAAAATAAACAATAAAATATTCACAAACTGAATCCTGGAGAGATGGCTCAGAGGTTAAGAGAACTGACTTCTGTTCTGGAGGCCCTGAGTTCAATTCCCAGCAACCACATGATGGCTTACAATTTTATTGGCCGGGCGGTGGTGGCGCATGCCTTTAATCCCAGCACTCGGGAGGCAGATCCTTTGAGTTCGAGACCAGCCTGGTCTACAAGAGCGAGTTCCAGGACAGGCTCCAAAGCCACAGAGAAACCTTGTCTCGAAAAAACAAAACAAACAAACAAACAAAAAAACCCCACATCAAATAGACCATCTACCATGATTAAGTAGGCTTCATCCCAGAGATGCAGGGTTGGTTCAACATATGAAAATCTGTCAACGTAATCCACCAATAAATAAACTGAATAAAAAAAACCCACATGACCATCTCATTAGATGCTTAAAAAGCCTTTGATAAAATCCAGCACCCTTTCATAATTAAAGTCTTGGAGAGATAAGGGATAGAAGGGATGTTCCTAAACACAATAAAAGCAATTAAAGCAAACCAATACCCAACACCAAATTAAATAGAGAGAAACGTAAAGCAATTCCACTAAAATCAGGAACAAGACTCTCTCCGTATCTATTCAATATAGTACTTGAATTTTTATTGTGTAAAAGACAACTGAAGAAGATCAAGGAAATACAAACTGGGAATGAAGAAGTCTAAGTATCACTATTTGCAGATGATATGATAGTATACATAAATAACCCCAAAAATTCTAGCAGGAAACTGCTACAGCTGATAAACACCTTCAGTGAAAAGGCTGAATACAAAATTAACACAAAAAAAAAATCAGTAGCCCTCCTATACACAAACGATAAACGAGTGGAGAAGGAAATTAGGGAAACAACACCCTTCACAATAGCTACAAATAATATCAAACATCTTGGCTTAACTCTAACCAAGCAAGTGAAAGACCTATATGACAAGAACCTCAAGTTTTTAAAGAAAGAAACTGGAGAAGATATCAGAAGATGGAAAGATTTCCCATGCTCACTGATCAGTAGGATTAGTGTAGCAAAAATATCCATCTTACCAAAAGCTGTCTACAGATTTAACGCAATCCCCTTCAAAATACTAAATTTCATACGGAAAAAACAAAAAACCCAGGATAGCTAAAACAATCTTGTATAACAAAGGAACTTCTGAAGGTATCACCATCCCTGACTTCAAATTCTACTATAGAGGAGTTATAGTAATAAAAACAGAATGATACCAGCATAAAAAGAGACAGGTTGATCAATGGAATTTAGCCAAAGACACGAAGTAAATCCATATACCTATGGACACTTGATTTTTGACAAGCCAAAATTATACAATGGAAAAAAAGAAAGCATCTTCAACAAATGGTGCTGGTCTAACTGGATGTTGGTAGGTAGAAGAATGCAAATAGATTTGTATCTATCACCTTGCACAAAACTCAAGTTCAAGTGGATCAAAGACCTCAACATAAAACCAGATACACTGAACTTGATAGAAGAGAAAATGATGAATAGACTTGAACACATTAGCACAGGAGACAATTTCCTGAACAGAGTATCAATCTCATAGGTACTAAGATCGACAATTACTAAATGGGACCTCATGAAACTGAAAAGCTTCGGTAAGGCAAAGGACACCATCAAAAGGACAAAATGGCAGGATACAGAATAGGAAAAAAAAAAATCTTCACTTAGCCCCACAACCTACAGAGGGCTCAACTCCAAAATATATAAAGAATTCAAGAAACTAGACATCAATAAACCAAATAATCCAATTAAAAAATGAGTACAGATCAAGACAGATTCACATCAGAGGAATCTCAAATG
This sequence comes from Ondatra zibethicus, assembly GCA_004026605.1. Classification (NCBI taxonomy): domain Eukaryota; kingdom Metazoa; phylum Chordata; class Mammalia; order Rodentia; family Cricetidae; genus Ondatra; species Ondatra zibethicus. The sequence continues at coordinate 71,064 of PVIU01002318.1, forward strand.
GCTGAGATGCACTTAAAGGAATGTTTAATATCCTTAGCCATCAGGGAAATGTAAATCAAAAGGAATCTGAGATTCCATCCTACACCTGTCAGGAAGGCCAAGATGTAAAATACAAGTGATATAGAGGATGTGGGGCAAGGGGAATACTTCTCCAGTGCTGGTGGGAGCACATACTTGTACAGCCACTTTGGAAATCAATATGGTGGTTTCTCCAAAAATTGGAAATCAATCAACCTCAAAACCTAGCTATACCACTCCTGGACATATACCCAAAAGATGCTTCACCATTCTACAAGGACACTTGCTCAACTATGTTCGTAGCAGCTTTATTTGTAATGGTCAGAAACTAGATCACCTAGATATATTTCCCTCAAATGAAGAAAATTTGGTATATTTACACATGGACTATTACTCATCTGTTAAAAACAATGACATCGGGAAATCTGCTGGTAAATGGATGGAACTGGAAAAGATCATCCTGAGTGAGGTAACCCAGACCCAGAAAGAGAAACGTGGTATGTACTCACTTAAATGTGGATATTAGATGTTAACCAAAGGATAACCATGCTATAATTCACAGACTCAGAGAAGCTAAGTAACAAGGAGGGCTCAAGGTGGGGACACTTGAATCTCACTGTGATGGGAAAATAGAACAGACATTGCTGTTGGGAGCGGGGGATGGGGTCCTGGAGAGGGAGTATGGAACAGGAGGGATCAGATGGGGAGAGGTTCGAGGGAGAGACAAATGGAATTTGAGGCATCTCTGGGAAGATCTAGAAACCTAGTATAATGGACCTCTCAGGAATCTGAGGGTTACCCTAGCTATGACTCATAGTCATGGGGTTACAGAGCCTGAACATATCATCTCCTGTAACCAGTCAAGACTTCAAGTGGAGGGATTAGGACACCAACCTAGCCACAAAATCTTTGGCCTATATCTATCTTGCCTATAAGATGTGCTGGAGTAAATGTGATGCAGAAACTGAGGGAGAGGCCAACTAATAACTGGTCCAGCTTGACTCATATCATGAGAGAGAGTTCATTTTGCTATACCCATAGATTGATGTCTAGCCATCAGAAAGGCTTCACCCAGCAACTTATGGGAACAGATGCAGAGACCCACAGCCAAACCTTAGGTGGGGCTCAGGGAATCCTGTGGAAAAAGGGAAAGAAGAACTGTAGGAGCCAGGGGAGTCAAGACCACCACAAGAAAATCCTCTAATTAACCTGAGCTCATAGGGCCTCAAAGAGACTCACCTAGGCCCTCTGCATATATGTTACAGTTACGCAGCGTGATCTTCTTGTGGGATCCTAACAATGGGAGTAGAAGCTGTCTCTGACTTTTAGGACCCTTTGCCCCTATCTACAACTCGATACACCATGGCTGGCTGATATCCATGGGAAGCCTGTCCTTTTCTGACAAGAAGCTGAAGAGGAGGAGTGGATAGGGTAGGGGGGCTGGGAAGAGAGAAAGGAGGGGAAACTTCGGTAGAGATGCAAAAACAAAAAACAAAATATAAAAAAAATATTTACTGAACAAAAAATATTTCTTTTACCTTTCTAACAATGATAGACAATATTTAGGATTCATTTAACCCCATTTACTAAATAGGCTTGAAAGCAAAATACTCACCAGCACCTGGCTGGAGCATTTGAATATCCTTTGTAGGTGTGGGTCAGGATCGATTTTTTAACACAAAATCTACTTTGTAGACCCTTTCAAAAGATTGATGATTCAATTATTTAGGCCAGCAAGCAAAGACAAGGATAAAAATCCTAAGAAGAGTGTGTGCATTTGTGTGTGTATGGCACTTGTGTATCTAGAGGCAAGAAGTCAACTTCAAATGCTGTCCTCAGAAGCTGTTCAACTTGTTATTCGACACAGGGTCTCTCCATAGGACCTCGGGTGGTCTACCTATGTCCGAGTAGCCGGCTGTCGCATCACACCAGCTTTGTGGCCGTGAACACAAACCATGGTTGCTATGTGAGTGTGTCAGACTCTGCTCTCCATGCTGTGTGCAGCAAGCACTCACTGAGCTCCCTCACCAGACCCAAGAAATGTAGTTTTAAACAAGAAGGTATTTTAAAAGCTCTTAGCCAGACTTTGTGGCTTAAGTCTGTAATTCAGCTACTTAGGAGACTGAGACAGGAGAATGACAAGTTCAAGGCCCGTGCAGGCTATAGGAGTTTAAGACCAGTCTGATAACTCAGTGAAATAACATGTCCCCCCCTTAAAAAAAGAAAAGGAAAGGAAAGTGCTAGAAATAAAGATTAATGGTATAGTACTTTCATGATATGGATAAGTAGGTTCAATCTCAACTGCAAAAATTAAAAAAAAAATTTTTTTTTTGGAGGGGGGTTCAAGACCAGGTCCTGGCTGTCCTGGAACTCATTTTGTAAACCAGACTGACCTTAAACTCAAAGATCCACCTGAATCTGCCTCCCAAGTGCTGGAATTAAAGGTATGTGCCACCCTCCACCCCCCTGACACACACACACCACATGGAGGAGCAGCAGAAAGAACAGAATCATAGGATTCTGGAAAATAAAAACGGTATGGTACAATATTAACGCAGCATAAGGACTTTACTTTTTTTTTTTTTTTTTTTTTTGGTTTTTCGAGACAGGGTTTCTCTGTGGCTTTGGAGCCTGTCCTGGAACTAGCTCTTGTAGTCCAGGCTGGTCTCAAACTCAAAGGATCCGCCTGCCTCCGCCTCCCGAGTGCTGGATTAAAGGCGTGCGCCACCATTGCCTGGCAAGGACTTTACTTTCTAAAAGGCAGATTCAACATAAGCAAAAAAGAGAAAAAGAAAAAAGTTTCTTTTAGCACAACCATAAAATAACCCCGAGGAAAGATGCAGGTACTGTAGAACGTGAATTTACAAAGGCAGCCAGTAAATTAAGATGGTGAAGAGTTGAACACACTACTGGAACAAGTGATATCTTATTTTCATCAACAAACCAGAAAATGAGGATTCAGGGCTGGTGACATATCTCTGGGGGTAAAGCCTGAATCTGATCTCTGGGACCCACATGGTAGAAGGAGAGAACCAATATGCTCCAGTTGACCTCTGATCTCCACATGCAAAACACCATGGCATGTATGCACAAGTTCCCCTCCCCCATGTTATAACATAAATAAACGTAACTAATTTGTCAAAAAAAAAAAAAAAAAAGAAAAGAAACAAAATAGGAATTAAGTATCAACTCAGGTAAGGTCCAGGCAATGAAACAGATAACCCAATACCCAGAAACACAAATTTCCAAATACACAGAATGGGAGAGTCAGTTGTTGGTAAGTGTCTCAACACATAGCATTGAGACCATTAGAAAGGAGTCGTGTTGGATTTACTCTGATGAAATTTCTAGACTAAGCATGTCAAGAAGAAACTTACAGCTCAAGAGTTTCATAAAAGAAGCAATAATCAAATCAATTCAATGCAGGTTTCTCAGCTGCAGAACTATATGACAAAAAACAATGCTTTAAATCTTCTGTAGCTAAGTAATTAGAACATATTTCTTTTTTTTATATTCATACATATCTCTTTTTATTTTTTATTTTTCTCTGCTCCCCTCCCTGCCACACCCCTCCCTCCCTCAACCCTCCCCCAAGGTCCCCATGTTCCCAATTTATTCAGGAGATCTTGTCTTTTTATACTTTCTACTTCCCACGTAGATTATATCTATGTAAGTCTCTCTTAGTGTCCACATTGTTGTCTCAATTCTCTGGGATTGTGGTTTGTAAGATGGTTTTCTTTGCCTTATGTTTAAAAATCACCTATGAGTGAGTACATGTGATAATTGTCTTTCTGTGTCTGGGTTACTTTACTCAAAATAATGCTTTCTAGTTCCATCCATTTTCCTGCAAAATTTAGGCTGTCGTTATTTTTTCCTGCTATGTAGTACTCCATTGTGTAAATGTACCACATTTTTTTTATCCATTCTTCAATCGAGGGGCATTTAGATTGTTTCCAGTTTCTGGCTATGACAAATAAAGCTGCTATGAACATAGTTGAGCACATGTCCTTGGGGCACGATTGAGCATCTTTTGGGTATATACCCAAAAGTGGTATTACTGGGTCTTGAGGAAGGTTGTTTCCTAATTTTCTGAGAAATCGCCACACTGACATCCATAGGGGTTGTACCAGCTTGCATTCCCACCAGCAATGCAGAAGTTAGAACATATTTCTATTGAACAAAGGTGAACACCAAAACTCAAGACACAAGGTCCTCAAATTGGAATATAGTTTGAAATAACTAACCAAAGATAATATATATTATGATATTCAAATTTTAAGATAATCCAATCCACATTAGTAATTATAAATATGAACACTTAAAAGAGATTATAAACTTAAAACAGATTATAAACAGAGGACATCAAGATGGACTTAACTATGATTACAGTAGCCACACACACACAAAAAAAAAAGGTACTGGCACGGCAGAATGAAATCTACATGGTAGAAAAGCAGGTAGGTAGAAATGAAAAGCAAAACATGAATTTCATTTTGGTACTGATACAAGCGGGCCACTAGCATACATTACTTTTATTACTAGTATAAAAAAACCTATAAATTTATGTAGCCATCTACCAAAATTAACTAAAACAAAAGAAGATTTTTAAGAGTTTGAGCTGTAAGCAGAAGACCTGAAGGTGTAGGCCTTTTAAAACCTGCGAGATAAAACAAAAAAAAAATATTCAAATTTAGAAAAAAACTTCAAAAATAATTAAAAGTAAAGCTGTTTTAGCAAGAAATGGATATAAAGTCAAAACACAGCACATAATTTTTAAAATATTATTAGTACCTAATGTCTGTAAGAGTATACAGAATTCCCTTTTAAGAGAAAACTGTGTGCTAACAAAAGATATCTTATGGATAAACAAAGAAAAGGGATGACAAACAGAAAGTAAGAACGCTCAATACATTGTGAAGGAAAGTCTGATAATCCTAAGGAGAACTACAAAAGGTGGGAGGGCTTTTCTGTGACACAAAACCAAAAACCAATTCTAGATGTACTAAAACTTTTAATGACAAAAAGGCAAGCTTAAAGCTCAAAACATGGAGACTATTTTATGACATTGAAGCAGAGTAAGTTACTTACACAGTATGTGAAAATAATAAGAAAAATGATAAATTTAAAACTTTTATTCAAAGTACAACACAAAGAGGGTAAAATATACACTGTAAATGAGACCTTATACTATTCTGCAACATGTATCCAGCAAAGATTGCCTAACATGGAAAGGACACTGTAAGGAGTTGAAGAAGGCAACCTAAGTGCTAATTAGCCAAAGAAACTTAACTAGTGACAAAGAAATGCAAATTAAGAATATAACTTTGTATCTATTAGGTGGGCAGGAACTGAGCCATCTGATAAGGAATGCTGTTAGGAAATATCAGCAGCAACTGAGAAGTGGTACAGCAGTGAACCCAGAGTTAAGGATGTCTGCACAGAGCACATGACAGAATTGTTGCAAAACTCAAGAACAAACAAAATTAAAGAAACATGCTAGCCAGACAGGTATGAGATGAGTACGAGGTGATAAATATGAAGTGATTTATTTTAGGTTAAGGAACAAACTCCAAATTCAGAACAGTGGGTACCCAAAACAGGAAGGAAATAGAAAGTGAGGATTACCGAGCGATAAAACCATGAGTGAACAGTATTATTAAATATAAGTTGGATAAATGTAACAATTTTCCTTTTGCCCATATCCTATATGACTTAAAACAGGACACATTGTTAGGTTAATGGTGACTTAAAGGAATTTAATCTCTAACAAGACAGAACTAGATTATTTTTAACAATTTTCCTACTGGAACAATTAGAAGGGTAGACCAGATGGTTTTTTCAAGTCAGTATATAGGCATAAAGATTTACCAAAGTAGTAACAATTAGCAGGGCAGCTGCTCAGAAGAAGGGATCCATCAAGAGAGTTAAGCCTGGCATCGAGATTACTTTTCTGACTAAAGTGATTTCTTGTTCTAAAAGTGGAAGAAGAGGCTGGGCCGTGGTGGCGCACGCCTTTAATCCCAGCACTCGGGAGGCAGAGGCAGGCGGATCTCTGCAAGATAGAGGCCAGCCTGGCCTACTAGAGATAGTTCCAGGACAGGCACCAAAGCTACAGAGAAACCTTGTCTCAAAAAAAAAAAAGTGGAAGAGGAGGATGCTGAGAGGTCCACTAATGCTGTCATCATGTCACACGACGTAAGGGGTAAAATTAGGACTCATAGGCCCAGTATCTGAGAGTTTTAGGGAGTTCCCAAATAAATATACCCTAGACACAAAGAAAAGACAGTAACGTACCAATAACTGAAGCCAAAGATAGGTGAAGCTCAATAGTACTAGTAACACACGAGCTCCTGGGTTAGATCCCCAGCACCAGAAAAACAAAACCATTGATCAAAAAAGCCTGAAGTCCAGTTTCCAGTTGGACCAAAATGATTTGACAAGAGCTTAATTATTTGGCAGAAGTAAGACCAAATTCACATTGCTGAATATGAATTTGAGGCCCTCAAATTATCTCTACCTCTCATATTAAGAAGTAAATTAGGCTAGGATGTGGCTCAGTGGCAAAGTGCTTGCCCCACAAGATCCTAGGTTCAATCTTTAGATAAATAGGGGTCTCCACCATTATCAAAAGAATTGTCAGGTATAGTGATCTACAATTTTAATTCCAGTACTCAAGAGCACAAACAAGCAGATCTCTGTGAATTCAAGCCCGAACTTGTCCACATGGCCAGTTAAAGCCAACCAGGGCCACACAGTAGATCCTATCTGGAAAAATCTACCATTTAATCAAAACTCCATGTCCTTATATAATTTAATACAATTGGGTGTTATTTCACAACTCTCCAAAGGTCTACTTCAGATCAAATGCCCATGTTCAAACAAAGATTTGCCAATG
>PVIU01002318.1:78076-176391 GCA_004026605.1 Ondatra zibethicus
GTCCCATTTATTCATTGTTGCTCTTATTGTCTGTGCCCTTGGGGTTTTACATAAGAACTGGTCACCAGTGCCCACGTGCTGCAGGCTACTTCCCACTTTTTCTTCTATCAGGTTCAGTGTAGTTAGATTTATGTTGAGGTCTTTAATCCATTTGGACTTGAGTTTTGTGCAGGGTGACAGATAAGGGTCTAATTTCATTGAACTAATGGGAGCACACCAATCCACCTGGACTGGGACTGAATGAGCATATGATCAAACCAGACTCTCTGAATGTGGCGGCGAAAGTTGGCAGATGGAGAACCCACAAACAATGACACCAGGACCTATTTCTTCTGCATGTATTAACTTTTTGAGAACCGAGTCTTTTTAAATGCACTCCTTCCTAGGCCAGGAGGGATGGGGGTGGGCCTTGGACTTCCAACAGGGCAGGGCACCATGCCCTCTTTCAAGGAAGAAGGGGGAGGGAGGAGGGGTGGGGGGGGTAGTGGGAGGGGACCGGGAGAAGGGGAAGAAAGGAAAAAAAAATTTTTTTATCTTTAATTATGTTCTTGAATGGAAAAAATAAAACAAAACAATGTATGGAAAAAAAATCATAAATGAAAGCAACCAAGTAGAAGTTATGTATTCTACCTCTCTTTAATATAAACTACATGTAGAACACTATGGAGATAACAAATCTAAAAACCTAACTCACCCGGTCATTCATGAGAAGGTCCTTCACAATGAAAGTTGCTACCAAAGACTTCAGAGGAGCAGCAAACTGATCAGGAGCAAGAAGCGCAATATGACCAATAGTGACCAGTGGTGTTATGAGGTGTTCCAGGTTGCTTGGATCTAGGCTCTTATGCAGAGGCTGGAAATGAAGGATAGAAAAAATATTCACTTCTCTATAAACTGCTTCTGTATTTCACCTTTGAATTATGAACACTACAGAAGTTTTAGATCCTGTGTAAGTAGCAACTTAAGCTTAAGTGTAGACTTCTACAGTTAACTGATGTTTAGAAGACATTAAGTTTAAACATTTTCAGTCCTGTCCAACTCACATTTTAGCAATAGGTAAGAAAGCATTTCAGCATCAATTGTATTTTATAGCATATATCTTATGATCATGTATATAAATGTCAAAGACTTCTAGGGCTAATCCACTCTGCTCCTCCTTCCAAAGCATAAGAAGATTCCACGTTGCAGTTTCTTCTGCAGTTGGAGGAGGCTATGTGTGATCTGGTCAAAGAAGTGGGAATGAAAATGAAGTAGGCCACACTTGCCCGCACTGAGGCAGAATAAGCACTGTGTCTTCTCCATGAGTTCACACACTACTTACCTGACTTAGGTCCAGCAGGCAGGACTCCAGTAGGAACGCAATGAACCACTAGTCAGAAAGAATATGTGCCTCTAAGCTTTTGAACACTGAATTTGAATTTCTAGTATTGAAACAAATTTTTCTTATGTATAATTAACTGAATTTTGGGAGTTTTGAAAATCGTATCATCAAATACTAAATTCTATAACAAGACTGTATTTCATATATATATATATGATGTAAAACCAAACCATTAGTATCTTATTACAACAAAAGAATGTCACACTCACTTAGAATGATAACTAAAGAGTGTTGTTAAACTTTAAAAACAGGAAAATCAGAAGAGAGACTAGATTACATATGCCATCATTAAGCGTTAAGGAGGAAGACACACAAAATGTGTGTTTGTTACATCCTTACTTTTGTATGAATAAAATATCTCTGGAAAAGTAATTACCGACAACATATAGTATCTCCGGAAAGTAAAAAACTGGCTAGAATGGAAAGAGGGTACTTATCAGAATACCAATGCTTCATTTTAATGAAAATATGAGGGCTTACTGGCTTAGTGGGCAAAGTGCTTATTGCATAAGCATCAACAACTGACTATGGACCATCAACACTACATACACAAAAAGGCTGAGAGCATCTGTGATTCCAATGGTGTAAGGGCAGACAGGAGCAGACCTGAAGTTATGTGGAAAGCTAGTCTAGCTGAATGAATGAGCTCTAGATTCAGTGAGAGACCCTGTTTCAAAAGTTATGGTGCAAAGCAATTGAGGATGACATGCAGTGTTGACCCCTGATCTCTACAAGCATGGTGTACACATATGCACACACATAAACACACAGGAACACATACACAAAAGGCAAATGAGGGTTCTATGTTCTAACACTGTACATCAACTATTACAAAGTTGACAAGCAATATAAACTATGATTTTCCAACACACAAGGGCAATATGAGGTTTCAGCAAGACCAACAAGAACATTTGATAACTTGACCTTTTGCTATTCCTGGTCATTTCCCTCAATACTTCCACTGTGTCCATACCTAAGTATCACTCTGCTGGTCACACTATAAACAAAAACATGGTTGCATAAATATGTTTTCAATTATTTTATTGCTGCTAGTTGATAATTTTCCACAGTACATCAATGATATTATTTTTGAAAAAAGAAAAATTATTGGCCAGATCACAGAGTACTGGCAACTGCAAAAAGGCTAGTGAACACTAGGAAATATTTCTCAGAAAGCCAGCAAACCTAAGAGCAACACAATGAGAATTTTTACAAAGCCAAGTTATATCAGTATTATTCTCAGAGTGACCATCATTAAAAGAAAAGAAAGATGAATCGATAAAAACAAAATTTTCCTATAATCAACACTAGTTAATGAAGTCATCTTTATAAATAAAAACAGCCACCCCCAAGTGTATACATATGAAGATAAGTTACTTGCCACAGAAATCAAGGTGCTATTTGGAAGATGCAGAACATAACCTATTCAGGTATTTTAACATGAGACATAAAAATATGATAAAACCATAAAAGTTTGTACCTCAGAGATAAAATGTCAAAATATTTATGGTAGGAGGTTCAGTATGCTCTGACTTCCATTCAAAGCTCCAAACATAAAATTATAAATCATTTCTTACAGACTTTTCTGCTAGCTTCTGTTTTAATAATAATGTTAAACACTATTTTCATAGTTGGCTGCAACAGAACACTTACTCAAGGTGAAAGTTAACTAACATGTAGAGAAAATAGTATAAAACAATACACTTCATGTTAGTATGGTTAGCTCAGTCATTAAATCTAAACTTGTTTACTTTACCAATTAGGATCAATTTACATTTAGAATCCAAACTATTAAACCTGTAAACTCACAGAGTAAGCTCATTACTACTGCCATTGACTGTGATTATAAACAAAAAAAAAAATCACTCAATGAAGATTCCAAACACCAATTCATACAGCAGAATCAAAAAGTATCATGCAGTATTTGACTTCTGAACCTAAAGTAGCCTTAAACCTATGGAAAACCAGTTTTTCTATCTTAACTACTGCTGATGTTGACTTTACTAATTCAAATCCTGATAATACACAATATGAAACAACTCTAATTGAGAATATTCTGCAAAAATCAGTATTTATATGAATTAAAATTTTTTTCATTACCTCAAATATCTGTGCAAACTGGGTCTCTTTACTAGAAAATATGGCATGAATACAATGGATGGCATATTTGGCCTGACGAGGTGGTCCTTTTTTGGATTTGTGATGCAATACAGGAAGCAAGGCTCTAAAAAAAAAAAAAGGAAAAGAAAAGCAGCATTTTTTTAAAGGTAATTTATGTTTATACCTACAGATTAGTACTACATTAACCAAGATCAGAGAAGCTTCTGTGTGTAAAGGGAACAGTTAATACAGAAATTCATAATTTGTCAAACAAGGGACTGTTGAATGCTGAGTCTTAAACAGGACCTCTAAATCATCCTTTCCAAGGCTCAGTGAACACTGCAGGAGGGAGCAAAAGGGATGGAAGGAGTCTGTCAAATACTGTCTTCTAGACATGACCTGTCTGTTGCATCCATGAAACCACAGAAGGTAGGGGTGGTTACCTGCATAAGACTGAGTCTATCAACATTCTATGGGGGAGTGAGGGTGGCGGAAGGGACACGACTCTCAGAAGGTCTTCCCCCTCCCCAACTAGCTGTAGGCAGTTAGTAAATGGTGTAGTCACTGGTAAGTTGTCCTTGCTCAAGTAAACAACACACCCCACCCCCCATCCTTGTTCAATTCAGGAAAGAGGGACCAGACTTTGACAAGCTAAAAAGTAGCTGGTGGCTGGAGCACAGCACTTAGGAGATACAACCCAAGCTAGAATATCAGTCACCATTATGTTTACTAACTCCAGTCTCAATAAACTGGGATAATCTGCTCAGCCCACAGACTACAAACTAAGTGTGACCAGCAGAAGGCCATAACTATAAAGTGACTACAGTGAAGATGGCTCTGGTGGACATCCCATAATTGAAGAAGCCATTCAAACAAATTCTGGGATTTTTTTTTACCCCTCTGTATTTCTTATTTTAATATACTTTTTAGTGTTATCTTACTTCATATTTAAAAAGGCTTTTTTTTTATTTTATATTTTTTCCCCTTTTAACATTTATCTACATGTTTACGGTTTTTCACTGTTGGTAATGTCTTCTCCCCTTTTTTCACCTGTATTCCCCCAATGTATTTTTAGTACTATGTGACTTTATTTTATTATCCTTAAAAATAAAATTTTAGACTATTTTTTACTTTCTATTTCCTTTCTTAGACTTAACATGCATGGTATTTTTCATTACTGAGCAATCTTCTTTCCTTTGTTCTGCTTATTAATCTCTTGTTCCTATCTCTTCATCTGCAAAACATTACTTCCCACTTTCCTTTTTTGATCATGTCATTCCCACCCAATTTTATGTTTTTTTTCTTTCTTTAAAAAACAAGCAACACACAGACAAATAGAAACTAAAATACATAAGCAAAAGATCAATTAAGATACAAATGCCCAAATGAAGCAAAATGAGAAGAAAGTCTACAAAAATACCAATGAGTTCATTTTGTCTTGGTCAACTTCTCCTGGACATGGGACCTACAGTAAAGTGTGGTTACTATACCCAGTGAGACTACACTGGAGGAAACTAGTTGTTCCTTTGCCAGTGGGTTATCAATTGCAGATAGTTTCTTGGTTAGAGGTAGAAGCCCATGTCCACTCCCCAAATTTTGTGTTCTGACTTCATCTGACTAGAACCTGTTCAGGCAGGTATGTAGCCCTGGCTGTCATGGAACTTGCTAGCGTAGGTCAGCCTAACCTCAAACTCACAGAGACTCGCCTGCTTCTGACTCCCATATGCCACCACGACTAGCTTCTTTTCTTTCAGTTAACTCTATTTCTGTTCTACTTGCCCCCTTTTCCTTGGCTCCTTCCTTAATCCACTCAATTGTTAATCTACATTTGCTTAAACGATTTAACCCCATTGCACATTTCATATCATTTGTGCCATTTTTAGTTTATGTCATTGATGATCTATAGTGGCACTTAATTATTTTACATCTTTCTGTATCTTGTTTAATTTGGTGTAGTTGCTAAAATAGCAGTTTGCTTTGTCTTCTCTGAGGAGTGTTAGGAAATGAGCCTTAGGGAGCAAGCTGTTCACTAAGTAGATCCCCAGGTTACAAGAGAGCCAAAATAACATGTCAATCACAACTCGGAAACACGAAAAAGACAAAAGTCCTCAAAAAGATCATAACTCCTTCACTGTACTCAAGGATACTAAAATGGGTAAAGTACCGGATGAAGAAGTCCAAAGTTTATTTGTAGAAATGATCAGTGATTTTAAAAGAGGATATAAGATAGTGAATGAAGTTATAAAATCAACGGGGGGCATGTAAAAGAAAAGTCAGCAGCACAGTGAGAAAGCGAGCAAATGGGTAAGAATGCCAGTAATATGGAAGAGAAAGTCAAAAAGGAAACTAGAATTCTGAGCAGGAGGGAGAGGTTTAGAAATGAAGGAAATGAAAAGTTCAGGAAACAGATAAAAAAAAAAAAAGCAACAGAAACACCAACCACTAGACTAGACCAAAAAGACCAAAGAACAGACGATACTGTAACAAGGCCAGGAAATACTACATTCAGATATTAAAAGGAAAACAAGTAAATAAATGATTCTGACAAGTTCCGAGAACACTCAGATATGATCAAGATGCCAAGGTAAGGATCCATGCAGAAGTCAATAAAAAGGCAGAGAGAGTCTATTCAATAAAATTTTAGACTATTTCCCAAACCTAACAAAATGGGCATCCAAGTACAAGAGGGATTTAAAACCCCAAATAGACATGACCAGAGAAGAACTTCTCCAGAACACACCACAATCAAGACACAGAAAGGGTAAAAACAAAGTTAATACATTTAAAGCTATAGGAGGAAACACCAACCCACAAATACAAACACACAGGAATTCTAACAGACCACCCCACAAAAATTGCTGAAGGCCAGAGGAGCAGATTCATGTATTTTACTGCCAATCAGGTTCCTAGATCCAGCAAAGGTATCTTTCAAATCTGATCAGGAGATAAGGTCGTTCCAAAACAAACTTGAACTAAAGTAACACCTTATCACCAACAGTGCTGCTGTTTTCACAGAACTGAAACCTTTCCTCCCGGAGGGAAGAGAAAGGCTGGGGCTGGGGCTGTGACTTAGGAAACTTATAAGATCAAGAACCTAACGAAACCCACCAGGCTCAGTGAGGTCAGATTTACACTCCTAAGAGGCCTCCACAGGGCTGCAAATGCAGGAAACATTATGGGGAATCTCCCCAGTGGCACTACACTAGGGAGGGCAGGAAGCTCCAGGCATACTTTATCAGCAGCATCTCCCATTGATGGCTTTGGAGATGTAACTGCCTTTGAATCACTGGAGCTCCTATAAGTAACTTCTCACCCACAACCCTATAGATAATCCAGTAAACTCAATGATTCACCAAGTTAAACTTGGGTAGAATTTATTTTTTCTGTCTGTCATTGATAATTCTACCTGAAGTAAACAGACAAACATTCACATGTCTCAAGAAAAACTCACACAATAATACTGCAAAAAACCCCAGAGGAACACCAGGCACAGAGACAGTCTCAGTCAAGACATCAGAGAAAATCAATTTCATGTGAGAAAAAGATGAAGAGAGAAGACCTGGGAAGGAATCTATTATGCTCAACAGTGTGAGCCCTCAACACACTAATATTACTGTAGGGAAGAAATAAAGGAACAAATTAATCCAACCAACTAGAAAAATAACGTAAAATGTTCAGGGATTAGCAAACCTCTCTCACTAACCAAATGCAATTGTTGTTAACTCTGCAATTAAAAAACAGACTAGCAGAGTGGACAATAAAACAAGACCCAGCTATCTGCTGTATCAAAGGAACATACTTCAATGGAACACATTCACAGACTCAAGAGTGAATGGAAGCTAATCAGACTGGCATCACTATTCAGAAAAGTAATAAAGCAAAGTTGAAGTGAAACGTAGTCAAGAGAGAATGTTTAAAAAGACAAACACAGCCCCTAAATTTTGATGAAGGTAAGAAAAGCATACATACATACACACATTGAACAGCCTCAATTGGTACAGGAAAAACTGGATCTCCTCAGCATGCTGAAAAATCTCACTCTGAACAAAAGTGGATCAAAGACCTTAGTTGCAAGATTCTGAAAATTCTAGAGGGAAGCTTCAGGATACAGGCATAGGCTGGGACAATCAATAGCTCAGGAAATAATCCCAAGAATCAAGAAATGGGATTATATAAAATTCAAAACCTAATGTTCAACAAAAGAAACAACAGCAATTGTATACAGAACAGGGGAAAATTACCAGCTAGGTATCTGACAGGAAATTGGTATCTAGAATTTATAGAGTATCCCAAAACTTAAAATTCCAAATAAACAAACATCCCCATCTCCCAAATGAATCAGTGATGGACAAATTAATGGAATAGACATTTATCAAACTAAGAAAAAAAATGCTTGGAAAAGTACTCAACCCACTTAGCCACCAGAAAAATACAAAGTAAAATTACACTATGGTTTGAAAGGAAATGGCCTCCAAAGGGAATAGCACTATTAGGAGGTGTGGCTTTGTTGGCATAGGTGTAGTTTTGTTGGAGGAAGTGTGTCAATGTGGGGCAGGCTTAAAGGTCTCATATACACCAAGCCAAGTCCAGTGAGAAAGACCACTTCCTGTTGCCAACAAGTCAAGATGTAGGACTCTGAGCTGCTTCTGCAGCACCATGTTGGCTTGCACGCCACCATGTCACACATGATGATAATGAACTAAACCTCTAAAATGTAAGCCCGTACCATTTAAATGTTTTTCCTTTATAAGAGACACTGTACTCATGGTGTCTCTTCACTGCAATAGAACCCTAACTAAGACACACCAAGATTCTGACTCATTAAGAAATAAGAGCTATTAAGGATATCTGATAAATAGAACCTTACACATGGCTAGTGGCAATGGGAACTGGAAGGGTTCAGTAAGGAAATCAGTAAGAGGTTTTCTCAAAAAACTAAAAATAGAACTACCAAGTGATCCTGTTGTACCTCTCCTGGGTACACAGCAGAAGGAATCTTTTATGCTACAGAAGTATCTACAAATTCATGTTAGTGCTACACTACTCACAATAGCCAAGATGGCCAACAAGAGTTCAAAGGACAAAAAAAAAAAAAAAAGATTTTATGTCATGGAATGGGCAAATATAAGCAAGGTAAAAGGATAGATAGAAGATATAAATATGTCATAAATATATGTGTGTGTTTGTGATGCATTGTGTGATGAGAACCTTTATCTTGTACGCTAACTAAAAAAGTCAGGAAGAAAAAGAAATAAGAAAATAGAAACTATGCCCAAAGGGATATAGCCTAAATTCAAATCACACATTTGCTACTTGCTAGCTATGACCTACAACTATTTGCCTGTCTGGATATCAGATTCCACACTTAGATAAATAAGCACATTTTGTTGAATAGCAGACAGTTTAACTGAGATAGCCTACCGGGTGAACATACAACACATGGTATACAGTTATATATAGCCCATATGAAAAGTCACTTTTCTCTATGATCTGATTCATCTAGCAAGAACATCATCCCATAGAGAAACATACATCATGAACTCAAGTTAGCAAAGACAGTTCCAAACACTAGTGCTGCTTAATCTTACCAAAAAGACTACCGTTATACAACTCTGGTAGGCTTTTTGCTTTTAGATTTATTTTATGTGTATGACTGTTTGAATGTTTGTATGTATAACATGTGCATGCCTAGTGCCCATGGAGAGGGTGTCAGACTTCCTAAAACTAGAGTTACAGATGGCTGTGAACCAACATGTGGGTGCTAGGAACCAAACTCAGGTCCTCTACAAGAACAGCCAATGCTCTTACCACTGCCTCACCGCTGTCTTGCCAGCCCCCAATTTGGGTAGGTTTGGATTACCACTGAAATAATACCTTTGTTCTATTTACCAATAGTTTCTTCATTTCACTTCAGTTCACATGATCAGAACAGAAGAGCAAAAGTTACACATTCCTCTAAAAGTTAGCTTAATGCGGACTGAGGAAAAAAACCAGAGGCAATTCTGAAGAAGCAACCAACCCTGACCACGGCTCCCTGGAAGGGCAGTTCTCGGCAAGACGTGAAACCAAATCACCTGCAACATCAGGACCATATGTGGGATCTTCTCTCCAGAAACTGGGGAGAAAGTTGGACAAGAAGCAAGTGATGACAGAAAGAATGAAGATAGATGCTGTAGGGAGATTATAGAATCTTGAACATTGCTAGTACTTTATAGAAATTCTGTACAGCCTATCAATTTCCAATTGCTGGAAATACTAGAGCACTGAAATACTAAACCACCATAAAGATGAGTATTCCATGTTCTCCTCCCTACCCGTATGAAGTGCCCTGTCATAAGAGGGATATAGTATCCTTAGTCAGAGAGAACACTGGCCAGCAAGATTACTTGGTAGATAAAAGCACTTACAGTGCACAGAGATGATCTGAGTTCATTTCTCGTGGATCCCACAAGGAAGAAGACAACTGACTCTCCTACTCTAAGACTTGTTCTCTGATCTGCCCATGTGTCAGACACAGGTGAGCTTACAAGGTGTATACACACACACACACACACACACACACACACAAAACATACACGCACGCATGCACACACACACATAAAGTAGCCCCTCTGAAATTTCTTACTGTGCCTTAGATCCATGTGAACTATCAATTCTGTGCTATTGTACACCAGGAACATTACTTTACAAAATGGTTTTTAAGTCTTTAAGCAACACTGAAGCATCATAAAGATGTACCATGCTTATCTTCTATCTTACAAATCTAAAATATCAACCAATGCTTTCTCACAAGAAAGAAGTCTAGCCGGCTGGAAGTGGCACACGCCTTTAATCCCAGCACTCGGGAGGCAGGTAGATCTCTATGAGTTCGAGGCCAGCCTGGTCTACAGATTGATGTCCAGGACAGGCTCCAAAGCTACAGAGAAACCCTGTCTCAAAACTCCGCCCCCCACACAAAAGAAAGAAGTCTATATTATAGCATAAATAATTAGCATACAACAACTTTCCTCTAAACTCAATTACTACAGAACTCAAGAAACAGTATATCCAAAGTATTTATTAGAAAAAGCTCAACTCACGATCTGATGTGTGGGAAATCCTCTTCAATTTTGCTCCCTGTATTTTTGAAAATTTGCAGGGCAGCTTCTGCTACC
Organism: Ondatra zibethicus; assembly: GCA_004026605.1. NCBI lineage: Eukaryota > Metazoa > Chordata > Mammalia > Rodentia > Cricetidae > Ondatra > Ondatra zibethicus. Next base: position 88,712 of record PVIU01002318.1, read on the forward strand.
TTTTCATCATCCATTTTCAGACAAGCCAGAAGGGATTCAAATGTTTCAGCAGAATGAAATGAGATGGGATGTGTAAAAGAGAGTACCTACAAAGGGTTTATAAACATTATCTGCAAAATCTTTTCATGTTTTTAATGTATACCTAAAGTGCACATTAGAAATCATACTAATCAATAATCAATTCAAGACTGACTATGTTATGTTCCTATATGCAATATCAATATATTTCTAGTCAAAATAATTTGGACTTTTACTGATGCTCATTTTTTTCAGGGGAAGGGCATGAGGGTACGAGAAAAGGGGATATATAAGAAATATAATAAAACATCACTCTTTTTCTCTAAATAACCATTAGAAGAAACTAGGTAAGAATTTTTTTAAGTAAATTAGGAAATGTGTACTTACCCGATCAAAAAACGCACTATAAGTACAATAACCAAATCAACATTGCAAAAGCAGTAGAGAAAATCATCAAACAAAAAGATAAAGTAACAAGATTAGCATTTACAAGAACCTTGACACAGATCGTAATAGACTTTAAAGAAGGCAACAACATGTAGCTCAGCTGGGGAAAGTGCATGCCTGGCAGGAACACAGGCCTGGGTTTGATCCCCACACTGCACAGAACCAAAATTGGTGATGCTTGCTTATAATCCCATCATCAGGGAGGGATATATAAGGATAAGTCAGCAACTTATCCTCAACTATCCGCAACATAAGGCCATCCTAGGTTACATGAGATCTTGTCCCCACAACAAAAACTAACAAACAAAAATCTGCAATTGAGCCGGGCCTACTGCTGCAGATATTTGGTCTCGGTATTCAGGAGGCAGGGAGATCTATAAGTTTGAAGCCAGCCAGGTCTAAAAACAAACAAAACCAGGCAATAGAAAAGCAATAATCCTGAGAAAAACACGTATCTAGTACAAGAAAATCATATCAAACACTCCTATATAAATTTGTTCAAAATAATTTAATTGTGCTTAAAATTAAAAAAAAATCTTTGGACATCAGTTGGGGGGGTGCACATATATGGGAGCATCTGTGTGTGCGTATGTGGTGGTCACTTGGGCTATCTTTTCTTATCACTTTCCACCTCTGTTTCTCCAAATGGAGTCTCCCACTGAATCTGGAGCTCACAATTTCAGCAGGTGGAGACTCTTACACACTGAATTGAAGGCACATGCCCACAAGCCTGGGGATCCACACTTAGATCCTCCTGCTTACAGAGCAAGCATTTCATCCACTGAGCCATCTTCTCAGTTCCATTATAGGGTTAAAAATGTAGAATAATGAAATCAAATACAGAATGTATAAATACTAAATAACAAAAACTACTATATAGTGTCATATTTTAAAGATTTAAAAATAAACTAAACAATTATTTAGAGATATATACAAAGATGCAAATAAGCAAGCTAAAACTTTAATAAAATAAATAGAAATTTCAGGGAAACATATGACAGATTTGATTGCAGGAATAAAAATCACTCAAGAAACTAATAAAGCATTTTGAATACTCAATGTAATTTGCATAAACATAGTTTATGGTTTCATATGGCTTAAATATAAACTGTAGGTAACTGGCCTTTGAAGGATATAACTCTACTGTGACGCTGACTGCTGGCTGCCATAAGATAAGCAGCTATAATCTACTCCGTATTTCTTCTATTATATTTCTACCCCACCATAGGCCCAGAAACAATAAAGACAAGTGATCATGGAGTGAAATCTCTGACTCTATGAGTCTATTAAGTCCTTAGTCTTTTCATTTGGTTTTCTCAGGAATTTTTTAACAGTGATGAAAGGCTGGCAAAAACAGAAAATAAGTACTGAAAACTGGCACCATTGCTATGACCACATCTGATCAGGTGGTTCAGAAACCTTTGAAGCTAATTTATGGGAAGAATTGGAAAAGTTTGTAAAAACTGGCTAGAAAAAGGCTAGAATGCCTTACCTGGAATTTACTGAGAGACTCCAGTGGGAGCTTGAAAGAACAGATGCTAACAGTAACAGTAAGGACTATATGTCTAACCAAGGGTTCTACTGGGAACTGGGCTAGAGACAGGCAGCCATGTTAAAGTCTGGCAACTTGTCTATTTTTTTGGTGCCAAGAATGTTTGTGATATTATATTTTAAAATGATGGTAGGAAAAATGTAGAGATAATTTAGTATTTGGAATATAGCATGAGATTACTAACTGCTTTTAGTCATCTTTATAGCAAAAACAAAGCACAAAAAGATAAAACAAAGGATGTGGCGGCGCACGCCTTTAATCCCAGCACTTGGGAGGCAGAGGCAGGCCTGTAAGTTCGAGACCAGCCTGGCCTACAAGAGCTAGTTCCAGGACAGGCTCCAAAGCTACAGAGAAACCCTGTCTCAAAACAAACAAACAAACAAAAACAAAACAAACAAAAAAACCCTGCAGTTTACAAATCTATAGGGACAGGTGTGTTGTAGGTGTGGTAACTGAAGAGATGGCAAAAAGAAGCCAAATATATTGCCTCAGAGCAACAGGAAAGAAGCCAAATATGTTGCATTGGAGCAACAGCAAAGTTGCCTTGAGGATCCCCAGCCCAGACTCAAGAATATACACTTGAAAGGCTTTAGCAATAAAGTTCTAACATGCCCTGCTCACATAAGTAGTAGTCTGCCCAGAAATCACTTCCCAGCAAAACACTGCAGCCATAGTCAAAGTATGCTCAGTTCCTGCTTGATCTGGTGGCAAACTTGGGCATCTCTCAACTTGGGTATCTCTCATGTAATTTTTCAGATATGCAAAATGCAACTGTTGTGAAGTTAAAGAAATCTCTCTGCAGATTTAAAAGCAGCATCAGATTCCCTCAGCGCAGCCCCCTGAGAGTGAACCCTGGGCTACTGTACCAAAGACCCTAGGAAGTCAGAGATGCCAGACCACAGAATGTCTGCTGAGGAAAATTCGAGGCAATGCACAGAACCAGCCCCTAAGAACGACTGCAAGTTCTATAGCAAGAAAAGGTATAGGAGAGGGCCACTCAAGTCCTTTGAAGCTCATTATGTGTGCCACAGATGCTGAACAGAACTCCAAGATTCAGAGTTTGCCTTGTTAGGATCTGATCTTGTTTCAGTCCAATCTCTCCTTTCAATGCACCCATTCCTCCCTTTTGAAACAGACAGACATGTATACCTTGTGCACACTAAGAACATGTAATTTGTTTTTGAGTTTTAACAGGTACTCTCAGTAAAGACGTGCCTTGACTCTCAAACATTTTGAAGTTGAAGTGTTTAAAAACAAGGAAACTGCAAAAACCTTGATGCTCAATGGAAATGGAAAACACATTCTACAATATGAGATGAACATGAGCTTTAGAAGCCAGGGTAGAATAATATAATTTAAATCTAAAAGTGCCTCCCAAAGGCTCCTGTATTAAGAGTTTAGTTACAAGATGATGAGCATGTGAAAACTAATTGGATCATGAGGATTCTAACTTCCCCAATGGATTGATGAATTCACAGCTAAGGAGTGATTTGGAAGTATATATATCTTGTCCCCATACCCTTTTTTCTGAGTTTCTCAACTGCTACAAAGTAAACATCTCTCCAGTCTACAAACAAGGTAACCCCTGCCATGACACTCTTGCCTCACCACAGGCCAAGAGACAAATGGAACCAAGTGACTTTGGATGAAGGTCTGAGAAATCACTAGCCAGGATAGTCCTTCCCTCAATTTACCTTCTTAAACACCTTGTCAAAGTGAGAAAAACTAACCAAATAACATCTACTTACTTTTCATACGTATTAATTGTGATGCCACAGTTTAAAACCTAATTATAATAGTTTTTATTCATCAAGTATTTCCCATAAAAAAAGCAAAGAAAAATTTAAAAAGGTTCATTAAAATCAAATTTTAAAAGAAAAGATTAAGGTATCAGTAGATATGAAAAAGGATGAGAAATGAATGGGAAACAGAAATTGTTAATGTACAGAAGGTAGATCACTAGTAACATTGCAGGAATTACATACAATACTGCCTGTACTAAGCAGATTAGCACATTTTCTAAAACTGCAACATGATATGCTTGTGAACATTAAAAAAACTGGTACCTTCACACACAATAGATGGCATATAGAAACAACTTCTCTGCAAAATGATATGAAAAATGTTTTATATACAATTTCTCTGTAAAAGGACATAAAAATTTAAACAAAAAAAATTGTGTCTATAAAAGTTTTAGTTGGAGCTGGAGAGATGGTTCAGCGGTTAAGAGCACTGGCTGCTCTTCCAGGGGTCCTGAGTTCAATTCCCAGCAACCACATGGTGGCTCACAACCATCTGTAATGAGATCTGGTGCCCTCTTCTGGCCTGCAGGCATACATGAAGGCAGAACACTGTATATATAACAAATAAATCTTTTAAAAAAAGTTTTAATTGTATGTGTGTATTTCAATTTCAAAGGTCTTATTCTCCTGAACCCAGTAATGACTTTAGGTTTAAAAAAAAAAAAGACATTACACAAAAGTATTTACTTTAGTACTGTTTATAAGAATAAAAATCTAAAAAGCCAACAATAAGAAAACAGCAATGTTATGATACATTGAAGTAGAGTAGTCACCATTTCACATTTATTATTTTAGCTAAGAGCCAGTATGTACTAAAAGATAATGTGTAGTATGATGTATCCCTCTATCAGACATTAACAAAATGTCTATTACATGGGAGGAAGTGCTCAGAGGCAATTAATACCCCAACCACTCAGCTCCGCTGAAAACCAACACTTAAAAATTTTGTTACTGCCAGGCATGGTGGTGCACACCTTTAATTACAGCTCTGGGGAGGCAGAAGCAGGCAGATCTCTGTGAGTTCAAGGCTAGCCTGGTTTACGAAGTGACTTCCAGTACAGCCAGGATTACACAGAGAAACCCTGTCTCCAAAGAAACCAGAAAACAAGAAATGAAAGGGGGGGGAGGAGGGGAGAGAATCACTGAAAAATGCTTATCTTTAATGAGGAAAACAAAAATAGAACAATCAGCATGGGTTTAAACTAAATAAAACTGTATATTAACTAAACATAGCTAATTAAAAGGAAATCTTAAAACTAGTGTTTATGAACAAAAGGCTTTTAAGTTCTTAGCTGTCAACAATGAGGTGACATGTGCAGAGTCATCAAAAGGCTCACTCTGTATCAGAGCAGCCCCATCCTCATTAATAGGTCCTCAGCTAAAGTCTCCTGGACTAACAATAGGTTTGATAACAGACAAAAGCAGGTAACAGGGAGAAATTTCTAAATTATTATTCTTTTAAAAACCAAGAATCCTTCTTGCTAGGTCGTGAAACTTCGAGAAGCAAACCTTAAGAGCAAGCAGAATTTGGAAAGCAAGTTAAGCAGATCCCTGTGTCTACACTGCAAGTTCTGGATCAGCCAGAGATACATACAGTGAGTCCCTGTTTTTAAAACACACGCACGCACGCACGCACTCACACACACAAAACAAACAAATGCAACAGCAAAAATTCCCAGATGTCTAATCACAAACAAGTTTAGACAAGTATTTACCTTCAGCAGCTCAAGGCCTGCTCTAATAGCTTGATCAGTTGGGACACCCTCATCTTCATCGTCTGCTGTTCCATCTATTGACTTGTTCACTTGCTTGATAAGAGCACTAAAGTATGACAAGAAAACGAAAAGGTTATTTCTTTCAACTGTAAAACACTAGCAGTATCTGAGAAAAGTCCCTATATATTAAATAACTACACATTGCATAATATTTTATATGATTGTTATCCAAATATTATTGTAAAACAAATTATAGAAAATATCTTTTCAGAATCAGTTCTTTCCCTTTACCCATTCAAATAAAACCAAAGTTACTTTATTGGCCCTTTTTGAATGACACCTGTACCTTTATTAGTGTCTTTTCCAGAGGAGACCTAGCATCAAACATATGAATGATTTTTTTGTCTAAAATACATGTCAATCAAAGGACAGCAGTAAGTACTCTAAAAATGCAACAAGGATTTGTGTCAGACAAAGATCCAAGAGTCAGAAACCACAGACCTGCTGTTAAAATTGTAACTGATATAACAAACCTTGTAAAAGAGAACACCAGACAAAGACTAGGAATGTTTGCCAGCTTTAGAGACAGGCTGATCTTACTGTAAATAATATTAGTAATTCACTGACAGTGATTTAAAGGAATCATTCGCATCATTGGGTAGTTGCTCTTTTTACAACCATCAAGTAATAAAGTAACAGTATGGACATAAAACATACCAAATAAAATTTTGTGCAAGGCTTCTTGAAATATTTTCTTCAAGCTGTTCTTCAAAAAATATTTTATGCTCAAATTTAGTATCAAACAAAGAATGAAGAATATCTCTCTCTAACAAGAGTTTAAAATTTTCTTACCTACAAATTCTATTTCTGGCTAACAAGATGGATCAGGGTTTATGGGCCCCTAGCCTGATGACCTGAGCTTGATTCACAAGACCTGCACAGTAGGAAAGACCTACAGTTGTCCTGACCTCCAAATGTGGGTCTTTGTATATGTACCACTCTATTATGCACATATACAAACATGTATACATTAAAAACATTTATTTCTGTCAAATGTTTCCATTTATTATTTTCCTAAGTAAGTTTTCCATTTCCATGAAATGAGTTTTACCTAGTCTCATTATCTCCAATTACCCTAATGCAAATCTCCAACCTAAATCTTATTCCCAACAGTACCAAGATTCTTCTGTACAACAGGAACATTAAAAAAATTAACTTCTACTTTCTTCTATAACAATGAGTAGGAAGACCACAAATAAGTGAACACACACATTAACAGTATCATCCAACAAGAACTGCAAAGGAAGTCATGACAGAAAATGTAGTTCCTTCTTTGGGCCGCTAAGAACGGGAGCTCAGAAGAAGATAGAAAACAGCAGCAGAACAAAAGCTAATCACACACACAGTCTAGGGGACATATTGGCCAGAAAAATTACAAACTGGTAAACTATTTTCAAAGCTACTTAAGTATTCAGTGAGGAACAAATGACAAGTATAACATCATATATAATGAAATACACTTGGTATGTTAGCCTAAGAAATTAACAAGAGAATTCAGTAAGGTGATAAGAACAAAGCTCTTAGAACAGCAGTGATTTTCTCTGACAGCAAAAGTCAACTAAAAAGCACAGAGGGAAAATGTACTAACATTGAGAAGCCAAAATACACAAATAACTAGGAATACAAGTTACAAAAAGAATCCCCGTGTCCTTAGGGAAAGAACAATCTGAATCCATGTACACTCCTGACCATCTGGAAGACCAATATATGTCTGCTGCCAAATATGTGGGGAAGAGGAGTGAAAAGCTTCCTCTGTGAGACCAATCTGCCCCAAAAACCTCAGGAAAATCAACACGGGTCCATGCAAAACATACAAGAATTTGTCCAACAACAAGGAAACACTTCAAACCAAATGTGAATGAATCCCTTTTTTCAATAATGATTAAGCTAATACAAACAGCTATCATGTACAATAAAAACCTGATGCCCATATATTACACTAAACTGTATATCAACTACAGAAAAAAATGTAGAAAATAAAACTTTGCTATATTAATACTTATAATACTTATATGCTTATATTAATATATTATACTTAATATAGCAAAGTCAAAAAGAAAAATGAAAAACCAAAAGAAAAAACCAAATACAAGTGTGTAACTAATTTTAGATTTAGAAGATAATGTTGGGATCTTAACCTTATCATTCCTGTAATCAATTAAGAAAAACAAAAATGTTTCTCTTAGGTACCCACAGGAAAATTCCCTAAAAGAATGCAATTAACCAAAAAATGTTTAAGGGAAAAAAATTTTTTCTCTTATTTGGAAATGTTCATCAGTTGTAATAAAAAACACTTCAAGGTACAACCTAACATTCACCCATCTATAGACTGCAGAGACTGAAAAGGCACTGACCAGAGTCTGACTGCCTGACGACTAGCACAGCCTCTCTTTGGAGGCTCTGCAGTCACTTCCTGAGTCAAATTTAACATCCCCGAGCCCTCGTCCCATACCTGTACGCGGCGGTTTCCATTCCACTGTTTAGCTCCACTATTTACAATTATCCGATATATACTATAAGCAGAAACTGTTACTTCTTGTTTCTATTTATGCTCTAACAAACCTTCTGGATTAGTCTAAGTTCCTGACTGCTGGCTGAAACAAGGGCCTGCTCTTGGTCCTCAGTCTGTCAGCTCATAGTATATACCTTATGGATATAGAGATGACTACTTTGCACTGGTATGGATCTTGGTTTATTGATAAAAATTTAAGATCAATTTTGTTGTTCTGTGTGTGTGCACATATATTTCTGCTCTTGATTAAAGTATTATATTTGTGCAGCTGATTTAAAAATGTAATGCATAATTAAGAAATATAGGTTAATAGAGAGTCATCTATAATTGTCAAGCTTGTAGTCATGTTAGGTTTCTAGATGTACAGAGATATATTTCAGTTAGACAGGTATTCTTCAAATCTTTTGGAGACCTTCAGAATATGGCATTGAAAATGTTTTAAGAACTTAGGACTTTTCATGACAATCAGACTCATCTGCTCCTGGCAGCACGAATCTACTTCATGGAGTTTGCTAGCCATTTGGGCAAGAAACTGTTCTTGCCTGGACTGCTTTATGGTATGCTGTATGAACTGGACATGCAGGACCCACAGAAAAATGACTGCTAAACTTGCCTAAAGATGAGACAGTCCTTCAGGGTTCCTGCTTCATGTAAAAGTCTGCCAGACAATATGGGCCTATAGGCTGAAAATGCATGCCTCAACAATACAGAACTTTGGGTGACTGTCTAGGGAGCAAGATGTCTCTGTCAATTCTAGAGTTTTGGAAGTTGCTTACAATGCACTTCCTGTTAACTTAGGTAATATTACACCCTTCTAGGGTCTTTGATGGACTTGAAGAATAGTTATAGTTTTCTTCAGTTATGATAAAAGATAAATTAGATATAAATATTGTAACTATAATTCTAGCTTGATAACTGTTTTGTTATATGTAATTTGAGTATGTTAAAATCAAAACCTTCCTTTTCATTTAGACAGAAAAGGGGAGGTGATGTAGGATTCCCCTCTGTATGCTATGATTACCATTGATTAATAAAGAAAATGCTCTGGGCCTATAGCAGGGCAGAACAGAGCTAGGCGGGAAAAACTAAACTGAATGCTGGGAGAAAGAAGGTGGAGTCAGTGAGAAGCAATATAGCCCCCCCACGCCACCTAGTTAGAAATACACTTAAGTTATTGGCCAAACAGTATTACAAATAATATAGTTTTTGTGTGATTATTTTGGGTCTGAGCAGCCAGGAAATAAAGACAATACCATACTTGTTAAAAATTTCACCATTTTTTAAGTTTTAGAACCCTGCAACAACTTGGTCTTCTTACATTGCTCTGATTTCTCTGCTGTAAAAAGGTTTGCAAGACTATCCACAATATTTTTCATTTTCTACTTAATTTCAGCATACCAGTCAATTCTCATGATTTCATTTTATCATTGTGATTTGATTTTTTTTTTTTATTAAAAAAAATGTAGCCACGTATGGTGGCTTATTCCGGTGACCCCAGCACTTAAAAGGTAGAAACAGGAGAATAAGGAGTTCATGGTCACCCTCAAGTACAAGGTGAATTCAAGAACAACTTGAGTTACACAAGAACCTATCTAAATAAAGATAAGATAGAAAGGGGAGGAAGGAAAGGAAAAAAGTAAAGAAATTTCTCATCATGTTCAAATAATAACTACATGTTGTTTCTCATCTACTTCAGATAAGACAAAAAGCCCTTTGTATTCTCTTCGAGGTATCAGGAATCATTATTTGGACTTGAACCTCGAATCCTGACTACTTACCTCTTATGTGTGGCCACGAAGTGTTCCTCAAATATGTTCTTTCTTGCCCATCATACTAGCATCTATGACTACCAGAACAGAGCCTTAAGAAAGCTCTTTTCCTCCCCTCCACTCACCAGCTAAGTCTGTGATTTCCAAAGACTAAAAGAGTAAATCAAGAGTCCCAAAGCTCAGTGTCAATAGCAGCTCCTATCTGATCCCAGACACACAGCACTCAGGCCTCTCTAGCCTATAATGTAACTTTCCAAACACCCATTTCTCTATCTAGTTAGTCTGTCTTATGATAGTCTCAATGCCTATAATACTCTTTCTCCCCTATCTGTAAACGCAGATCTTACCTATGATCCCTTCTTAGGTAAAATACTACTTCCCAGAGATAGCCTTTTGAGCTCTCTGAAGTAAAGTAATAAAGTGAAAGCAAAATGCAAAGGAAGAAAAGCAGTCCATCTGAACATGAATGAACACAAGCTATACCCACAAATGCAGTGTATATGACTGCACAAACAAATATAGATAAGCAGCTGGTTTGCTGACTGCCATTGACCTACTAAATGCACAACTGGGAAACACTAAGAAACCTTAACATTTTTAAGGACAAATACCTGATAGACTCAGTATCTATGTGTACAGGTGCTATTCTCTCCAAGAGAAACTTGATCATTTCCAAGAAAGGATTTGTAGGCTGTTTAGGGTTGCCCAACTTCTTAGTTATTTCACGCTGAAATGCAGATTTGTAAATAATTACAAAAAAAAATTCAAACATAAAATAACTTGAAAATGTTAAGAACCTACAACATTCTGTAGTACTGGTGCTGGAAAACAAATTTAGAGAAACTAAGTAACAGAAATAAAGAATTGGATACATTCTAAGTAAATAAGATGTACATTATTATTATTATTATTATTAACATTCTAAACAATGATATACATTATTATTAACATCCTAAGCAAAGATGTACATTATTATTAACAAGCAAATAAGATGTACATTATCCAATATAACAATGAAAAAAACTGAACAGGTATTTTGAGTAAAAACGAGATTAGATTCCTATCTCATGTCATAAATTACAAAAAGCCAGGCAGTGGGGGTGCACGTGCATGCCTTTAATCCCAGCATTTGAGATGATCTCTGTGAGCTCAAGGCCAGCCTGTTCTATAGAGCAAGTTCCAGGACAGGCTCCAAATCCTGTCTCGAAAAATGAACAAACGAAGTTCAAAATAATAAAAATATGAGAGTAAAGTCAGAGGTGGAGAGACAAACCAAATAGCAAAATTAACAAAGAGAATTTAATTAAATTCCTAGACGCCATTCTGAAGATTCTCATTCAGCCTACCTGGGAAAGAGCCAAAAATCATTTTTTGCAAAATGTATCAATATATGAGTGCAAAACACTAATAAATATTTGAATAAATATTTGTAACATGTCTTAATGTCTTTTCCTGTTATGATAAAATATCCTAACAAAAACAACTTAAGGGAAAGGGAATTTATTTTGGCTAAGAGTTCCCAAGTTATAGCCAATCACATCAAAGGACACAATTGAGCTGGAAGGAGCTGGTCAGATCACATCCATAATCAGGAACAGAGAACAATGAATGCATGCATACTAGTGCTCAGCTCTTTCCCCATCTTTCAGGGTGCCCTGCCAAGAGAAGGCGCCACTCACAAATGGGTAGATCTTCCTACCTCAAATAATCAAGATAAATAATACCTCACCTATATGCCCAGAGACCATATTATGGGTCAAGCTGATAATTAACACAAACTCTTATAACTTGCAATCAAATGAAATTTTATGATCAAGACACCAAAAGCAAAACCCAAGAGCCATATAAAACTATCCATGGCTAGGCAAAAATAGAAATCATAATATAAAAGGAACATCACAAACAAAACAAAAGGGCAAAATATAGCTGACAGAAAATGAATTGCAACCTAACCAGTTGCAAGATAAAGAAAACAGAATGTTTAACTATGGATGTAGCCCGCAACCTTCAACTGCTCTATTCATTTCCTTGTATCATGTTAATGCAGTTTTTTATCTTAATCGTACCTCATTGGGTCAGGGCATTTTAAGTAATTGAAAATTAAATGTAGGATTGGGGAGATGGCTCAGGGATTAAGAGGGCTGTTCTTCCAAAGGTCCAGAGTTCAGTTCCCAGCAGCCACATGGTGGCTCACAACCATCTGTAATGAGATCTGGTGCCCTCCTTTGGTCTGCAGACATACATGCAGACAGAACACTGTATACATAAAAAATAAATAAATAAATCTTTAAAAAAGAAAATCAAATGTGAGCGATTTCAGTATTCACTGGAACTCCCTCCCAGTACTATTCTATGTTTTTCCGTTTTATTATTTTCCTATCTTTATATTCTTTCCTTATATTATAAATCCCAATGCTGCTACCCTGGCAAGAGATGTTTTTGTCGAGGCTGGTCCCCGACGGGTATGAAACTAAAGCCTCTGTTCTTCAGGAAACTAAGGCAGGGGTGTGCATTCAAGCCTAATCTGGGCAGCAAGACCTCACTGCAAAAGAAAGAAATGGAAAAGCTCCTGAATGTTAGTATTCAGTAAGCTACAATGCACATGAATAGCATGCTATGAACTATGAAATACATGATAAAACATGAATGAGTGGGATGTGGTGGCACACACCTGTAATCCCAGTACTCAGGAGGCAGAAGCAGGTGGATCTCTGTGAGCTTGAGGCCAGCCAGGGCTACAAAGCAAAGTCCAGGACAGTCAGGGCTAATACACAGAGAAACCCTGTCTCGGGAGAAACACCTAAACCTAACAAAAATGAAACGTATAAAATTCATATATAACATGATTTCATTTTGAAAGAGCATATGTGAAAATATTAATGGCAACTCTCCCTGCAGAAGGACTATAATTTATCTAAATTTTTATTTAACATTTTCTAAATTGAAATAAACATAAATTTCTTTTATAAAGGTAAAGCAGATATGCTGAGAGAATTCTGTGCGTATCTCCACGCAGGTGCTCCCCATCCTTCCCCTTACCACACAGCCTTCAGCCTGCTTGCAGGAGCATGTGGGGCTAACAAGGATTTCCAGCTGTTTCCGTATTTTCTCATCATCTTCCAACACTTGCGTGAATTTCTTCATGAAATCTTGTGCCTTACCAGGATCTGGCAAATTTCCTTAAAATAAAATAAAGTTTCATAATTTCTCAAACTAATTTTTAAAAGAAAAGTACTTTCTATTTTGTAATTCTAATTAATAGTCATTATCTACAAACTGCCCTTAGTTTAAATAGTGAAGCATCATCCATACTCAAAATTTGGGAGAGAAATCTGCTTTGGAGAAAATATGAAAAAGTATCCAAGTGAAGATCTGCTTGCAGAGGGAGCACAAGCTCATTCTAAGGAGCCTATTATAGTATCTGAAGACACTAGGTGTCAGCCTAAGTAGAACCATCTGATCCTTAAGACGCTGCTTACACTGTTCTGCAGAAGTCCCTAAGAGGGGACAGTTCATTACATTCTGTGTCTCCTTGTGCACCGTTTATCCATACAGACATACAGCATGTGATACCACTGGGCAGACTATCCCGGTGTGACCGCTAGGTTATGTCCCACTGGTGAGAAAGGGTCACTCTCTATAGAAACCACCACAGCACTCTTCTAACGTGCGCCTCATAGCTCCTACAGCTAAGGAAATGCTGACCTTAACCGGCATTAGAAAGAAATTGCTTAGAAAAAACTAGACTAAGTTAACTAGTAAAAGAAATTATAAATATGTTAAATGTGACAACAGTAAATTTATTCTTCAAATTAACATATAATTGTGAAAATCCTTAAGTCTTGGCAAAAATGACTCATCACTGCCTGTAGTAAGAATACGAAACTGTACTAGGCATAATAAACATTTCATGTCTCTATATACAAGAAAAAAATTAGAATAAAGGGAAGTCTGGCTTGGTGACACAAACCTTTAATCCCAAGACTTGAGAGGCAGAGGCAGGTGAATTTCTGAGTTCAAGGACAGTCTGTGACTTTAGGTCAGTCAGGGCTATATGGTAAGATCCTGTCTCAAAAATAAATATGACAACTTATAAAAAACAATTATCTGCATAACAGTAAAACTTAGGCAGACAGTACCTGGGGACAAGGTTTTAAAAGTTCTAGTGTAGAACTTTACTATGTTCCAAAGATTATTAGCAGTTCACTAGAATTTAAAACTACTGAAGATTTAATAGTGTTGTTAATTTTAGAAATGGTCATTTAAGAGTCCCTTTATCATAGTTAGGCACCATATTAAGACTTATTCTTTAGAAAAATAAAATAAAGAATTATGACAGAGAAAACAGCACCCCCCAAAAAAAATTCTTTTTTTTCTTTTTGAGATAGGGTTTCTCTATAGCTTTTGGAGCCTGTCCTGGAACTAGCTCTTGTAGACCAGGCTGTCCTCGAACTCACAGAGATCCACCTGCCTCTGCCTCCCAAATGCTGGGATTAAAGGCGTGCGCCACCACCGCCTGGCCAGCATTTTATTTTATATTGGTTTTTCGATACAGGGTTTCTCTGTGGCTTTGGAGCCTGTCCTGGGGAACTAGGTCTTGTAGACCAGGCTGGCTCGAACTTATAGAGATCTGCCTGCCTCTGCCTCCCAAGTAGTGGAATTAAAGGTGTGTGCCACCTCTGCCCAGCAAAATACATAGGGATCTTTTTTTTTCCCCCTCTCATTCTATTAACACCTTCAGGATACTAGCATTCCTGGAAACAGAATCTAGAAAAGACTGTAGTTTTTTGATAGATACTAAAAAAAGAAATAGAAAGACAACAGAGAATGAGTTTCTCCAGAGGACAGCACCACAGCCAACCGCAGAGGACAAGCCTGGAAGCTGCTGAGCTACACAAAAGGGCTGGGACTGCTCTACTCTCAGTGAGACCTTAGTTCTGAACGCTTCCTTCAAAATGGGGGATTTAAGTGAGCAACCAAGAAACAGTCACTGTTTTCTTTAGTGTCTTGGTGTTCGTTCTAATGCAGTTGCAGTATTTAGCTCAGCCCACGACCTCTTCATTATTGCCAAGTATGGTGCAGCCACTCTACCAGATGTTCCCGGTTATCTTGTCAATACACAATGACCACTGAGGTGAGGGGAAAAGCAACTAATGCCAGAGACTGACAACAGAGGAGGAAACAAGGCACAGACTCAATGTTAACAATTAATCTCATGTAACAAATCTCAAAAATAAATGTATATATTATTTCTCAAGCTTTCTCATGTAAGTTACTAAAGAAAATTTTAAATTCTGGATAATTGAAGAGAAAAAGGAGAACTAAATTGTCTGGTATATAACAAACAAAAACACTAATAATTTCTTAGATTATCACAATCTAACATAATTAAATTACATAAAACCTTCAATTAACTTTTAAACTTTAAAAAAGATTTAAAACAACTTACTTGTAATAACCATCACTTTAGAAAATATGGCCTTCACACTGGCATCTGTCTGTAAATCACATACAAAAACGCAAAATTAAAATTCCCTAAGAAGAATCCACAGGCACCTTCAACAACTCTCCAGACCCATATGCTCCCCATGGCTGTATCTTTCTTTACCTATTTTTAAATCCTAGATAAATGGATGGAGTGAAAAATACAAAAGCCATATGACCATACTAAGATTCAATCAATGGGCAGGAAAGAGCAGCTCCATAGTGAGAGTCTCAAAACCAGGCATGTTTGTTTGCAAACGAGTCACTTAACACCTGATCTAAGCTCCTAACACACTGCCTGGATCCTAGTAAGACTTAAATGGTTTCTAAAATTCAGACTAATGCTATCCATGTGAATGTAAGAACACTCCATATTTCAGTAAAGCTTCTGCACATTTACCCACCAGGTAAATGAATAAAAAGTTAGATAACAAAGAGAAGTACTTCCAGAGGCTTCTGGCTGAAGAAAGTATGCTGTCTTCCAGCACTGTAACACTGAAACCCAAGCCTACTGACAGCAGAAGCCACTATAGTAAAGTTTAAGTTGTCTATTATTGAAGAAAATAGATCCCAACAGGTTCAATATACTCAATGACCATAGAAAGTTTAAATTACATTCAATAAAAAAATAAAAAGGTGCCAGGCATAGTAGTACATGCCTTTAATCCCAGCACTCAGGAGGCTGAAGAAGGCAGATATCTGTGAGTTCCAAGCCAGCCCAATCTACATGTCAAGTTTCAAGCCATAAGACCCTGTCTTAATAAAACCTAGTGGCTATGGCAGCAGTGGCACATGTCTTTGATCCCAGTACTCTGAAGGCAGAAGCAAGTGGATCTGTGAGTTCAAGGTCAGCCTGGCTTACTGAGTGAGCAAGTTCCAAGATAGCCAGAGATGATAGAAACAGAGAAATCCTGTCTCATAAAAACAAAACAAAACACGTCACATCACAGAAGTTTAAAAAAATGAGTAAGAGTCACAATAATCACTAAAAAAAAAAACCTCTGCTAAACAACAGATTGTTAAGCAGGCAACTAAGAAAATTTTCTCTCCATGGATGAAACAACACTTATCCACTCATTTCTGCCCTACACACACGAGGTATGTGTGATGGAAGGAGGTCAAAGAAAATAACTTTAAGCTAATAATAAAAACTCACTAATTTGTTTTCCCTGAATGTAATTTAAAATGACTAGATACACTTTCTAGATTAATATGTTTCACAAGTAACATTTTCAAAAAGGGAGGGGGCTTAGAATCATTCTAAATGCCCCTAAATAAAATATGTATTTACTGGGTGAATACCACAATTTCAGGGACTGGAAAGATACTTCAGTTAGCAAACTGCTTGCTGTGCAAGTACCAGAACCTGCATTTGATTCATAGAACCCACATAACAAGCTAGGCATAGTGGCACACACTGTTATGCCCAGTGGGAGGTGGAGACAAGTAGATATAGGGCTCAATGGCCAGCGAGCTACTGGGCAATTTCCAGATCAGTCAGAGACCCTACCTCAAATCAAAACAAGGCTCACAAAAAAACAAAACATACACATTACTGAGGAAAAACACTTGAGACTGTTCTCAAGCATATACACACACACAGAATACCACATAATAAGTCACCAGAATATTCATTCTAAGTAAACATATAAAGATATTAAGCTTAATTATGGTAATTATACAAACTTTCTAAAATTATTTCTTTAAAATTTAACTTACTTTAGGTTGTTTAATTAAATCAAGCAAATCTTTTACTTGGTGTCGGAGTAAATTTTGACATTTCCACATTTCATTTAATGCTCTGAAAAACACAAAAACAAACAAAACAGGATAAAAGTCCTTTCAGGATAATCAAACAATTAATTCTAATAAAAAAGGGGCAGGTAAAAACAAGACAGGAGAAATGATGTAAAATTCACAGATTAAATAACTGGCAACCCAGGGGCAAAGACTCAAATGGGATAGTAGCAGCAAGGCCATTAGGCAGGGATTTGTGATGCTCATTTGACTTTGTATAAAGATAAATGGAGCTTAATGTCCTACTTAAAGCTTTAAGTCCTACTTAAAGAAGTAGGACTGAGAACAATAAAGAATAAATAAATGAAGACCTGACCAAGCTCTGTCTTGTAATAGGTGATGGTAAGATGGAATCTAAGGGAAGCTGAAGGATAAGACCCATGAGGAAAAGGGTACATGTCTGCAAATTATTTATCCCATTATATATAAACTTCAAGTTGAAGTTATCTATTGTTGGGAATATGTTTTCCTGATAACTACATTGTTAGAGCTTTAGCGCCACATATTTCTAATGAAATTTTATTAAAAAGTATTTTACATCAGTTTACATTGTGTGTATCTATGTACAGGAATATGTATGTATGTTCATGTGTGCTGGCTGCCCATGTGTGCGTATAGGTCAGAAGACAACCTCAAGGGTCATTCATTGGGCACCTTCCTTCTTTTGTTTCAGACAGGGTCTCTGATTGTCCTAGATGTCTCCCAAGTGATCTAGGCTAGCATGTCTCATCTCACCATTGCTATGCACCAGGCCTTTTCCATGAGTTCTGGGAACCTAAACTCAGGCCCTCGTAACTGCAAAGCAACTGGGTACAACTGAAAAGACTTCACTGACTGAGCCATCTCACGGCTTATAGTCATTCACCTACACTTCCGATGCCACACATATGTGAAGCACTGACAAAGGTGACAAAAAGCAGAAGCATATAAAACAAGGTTTCCCTTGGACAGAAATGACACTTTAGTATCTCCACTGTCCTCTTTATCAATGTTGTGGAAATGCCTCTCGGGATTTTTTTGTTTTGTTTTTAAAGAACACAACCTACTTTTAAACTTGGGAACTTGCTAACAGAAAGAGTACTGGAACATTTTCACTTTTGGACACCTTAAATTTTAAGTAGTGACATTTTACTATTCTTGAATGTCAAAGTTCCACCAAGTTTCACTGCATTACTAATTAATGTAAATTTATAAGCTAACTGAAAGCAAAATAATCACCAGAGAACTATGAAAATCTAAAACAAAGCATGAGTTACATAAATAAAAACTTTCAAGAAAACAGTCTGAGAAATTACTTCTGAACTCCAAAGTTAGACCCTCTCTATTAGCTAGAAAAATCACAATTTCCAACTTTGAAAAGACCATGTTGAAACTTTATTGAGTTAAAACAGATGAAATTATGTAATCTAGGATATTTACCACTTAAATATGAAATCGTAAGAAATTCTAAGACAACTATAACCATAGCTGAAATTTTTAAAAAAATAATCCCCACTGATTAAGAATTTATATTACAGCTGGGCGATGGTGGCGCACGCCTTTAATCCCAGCACTCGGGAGGCAGAGGCAGGTGGATCTCTGTAAGTTTGAGTCCAGCCTGGCCTACAAAAGCTAGCTCCAGGACAGGATCCAAAGCTACAGAGAAACCCTGTCTTGAAAAAAAAAAAAATATATATATATATATATATTACAATGTATTTAAGAAACTTTTCTTAAAAATTTTAAGTATTAAATAGCAAAATAATTTGACCATACTTATTGTCCTGATGGGAAGAATTTCAATGAGAGTAGAAAGGGGTAAGAGAAGGCAATGGGGTGAAAATCCCAGCACTCAAAGGATGAGGCAGGCAGATCTCTGTGAGTTCCAGGCCAGCCTGAGTTACAAAGTTAAGACTCTGTCTCAAAACAAGACAAAAAGAGTGAAAAAACATCCCCAAAGATTATACATATGATAATCCTATCTGCATAATGTGCAAAAATAAGTGATTAAAGGAAATATACATACATACATACGAGTACTTTAAAGCTGTTTTTAATAGACAAGAAAAAGACTACAGTACATCTCTTTAAGGAAGACAAGATAAAGGAATTGGATGATACACTCATAGTCATCTTAACTATCACCAGGCTTCATCATTCACATATATGTGGTCTTCGTTATTAACAAACTTAGAAAAATACAGAAGTTTTCGGAAAAAACACAGATGAATATAAATTGTTCTAAAAATTATGGTAATGTAGATGATCAGCTAATTTAACAAAGTCGATGACAATAAAAGCCACTTTTAAATAATACCTACCTTAAATACTTCAACGGTTAAATATCATTCATGAACCATTTTTGTAACATTAAAACCTTTATGCAATAGTCCAAATAGGGTTTTTCTCCTACTTTTTAGTGGTATCTCTTAAAAATGATTGCTTCACTTTCTAACTCAATAAAGTACACTTAAATTTCAGTAAAAAGTAGTTTCTGTTTAGTGTATGGCTGCTATTTATAAACTCTTCTTACTTACAGGTATTTTCTTCATTTCTATTTCTGGCATTAACATCTCACCAATTATCTTTCCTTCCTTGAATTTAGAAGCTATACACATATTCTGAAGTTTTTTGTAGAGATGATTATCAATTTTTTTATATCTACACCTGACAAATATATCAACCAGCTGACGTTTCTGTCCTAGTGTTTATATGACAAAAAAGATATTAGAATACTTTGTTTATTTCTTGCCTATCTTTTATGTGTTATTTGGACATATTAACTTCCCTCCCATATAAAGGCATGACATTGACCAATCATAACAGTGAGCAGTGAAGAACGGTCCTGAAGACCTTCATGCTGTGCAGGGAAGGGTTCTTGCACACTTGCAAGAATGAACATGACTGCAAACAGTGTGCTGGGTAAGTCCCAGCCCACATGCCTCCCACTTCTTCCTTCTAAAGTCAAACTTCCATTATCTTCAGTAATTTAGTTTTAAAGAAATAACTGAAATTTTTGTTGCTTCTTGAACATGATTTCTTCCTTCTATACCTGCCTTTCTCATAAAATAAAATAAATGCACAAACATAGTCTTAAGTTCTTTCACATAGGATCTCTGAGTGCTACTTCTAGATTCTTACTTAAAAGTATCTTTATTAATTTACTGTGAAGTAGTATTTGGTAAAGGCCAGATTTACTGAGATTTCTAATTAACACCTGTTCTAAGAAGACACATGTCAATCATACTTCATCCATTCTAACAGGCTATCAAGTGCATACAAAGGAAAAGAATGAGCAACTAAACTAAAAGAAAACAACAATTTGAGAATGTATTCCACCTTGAGAAAAATTTCCAACATAGTAAAATTAAATAAAATAGTAGTATATATGCTGTCTCTTGTAATTAAAGATTAAGCGTTGCAACCAAGTAGCACTGACTTCAAATCCTGGCTATCTTACTACTATCTTACTACTTAGAGCTCTGTATGGCTGCACTTATCTTAAATAAAACAAACTTCTGCTGCTACTTTTCAGTTGCAATGTAAAAGCAGAGACAAGGTACACATTCCAGAGCTCCAAACATAGCACACATCCACAAACTACAACTCCATCTAAAGTAACAATAGCACATGTAACTATGGAAATGAAGACAAAAGTCCATTACAAATTTCAAGTATCCTTAAACTTCCAATTTCAGAGCACTTACTCCTCAATAGCTCTAATTGTGTTAACTGGAATATCATGAGTATGAATTTCTAAACCTACAGGAAATCTCTAGGCCTTAATAGGATTCAGTTAGATTAGCAGTGTCTCTACTATATATAAAATGCCAATTCTCTTCCCACACATCCAAAGGTACTCTCTGAATGAAACATGGGGATAAAAATGTATTTGTGAGACTTGCCCTAATGCTAACCTGCAATACTATGTTGAGGACAAACAGCACAGAAATTTGTACTCTACTGCACTACAGAATAATTTAAATTAGTACCGTGTTAAGAGTAGGAAGATAGTATTTTCATAATGTGGACCTTTTTAACACCTGAGGGGGTGGGGGAATAGGTATATCACCTCTCTTGAAATGCCATCAACATGAAAATCTAGAGAGAAAGAAAAATCAAATCCTTAATGATTTCATGCCAAGTAGCTCTAGCCAGCTTTAACTTTTTTTGTATCTGTTGGTGACAGAACTTTCTAAAAAGAAAAAGAAATAGCCCAGTAATTTATAGTGTTTTGAACCTTTAAACAATGCTTATATTATTATAAAGTTTACATTAAATATTTAAGTTTTACCCCCCCATGCCTAATTCATATACTACAAAAAAGAGAGAGTAGCATGACACTGGAGACATACTTCACAGCATTCAAGTCCAGTGTAGCATACAAGTAATACAAGCACTTCATCCGTTCTGTAGTTTCCAAATTATGAGGAACCATGTACTGAGCAAAGATCCGTTCAACAAGTAACCTGTAAAAGAAAAGACACTTTAAGGATACTAAGTTTGCACTTAAAATTATAAAAACTGTAAAAAACAAAAAAAAAAACACAAATTAAGTAAGTCCCTTCTTTCGAGAATGGAGAAGAAATGTATTTCAAAGGAAGGACTTAGCACTCTATGTCTGCAGCAGTATTACATCTTGGAAAACATCTGTGTATCAAGGACTAAACGCCCATATCTGTACAAAAAAGTTCAGAAGACTACACCAGGCCTTTCTATGCATTCCATTTGCCCAAAACTAAAAACAAGAGGGTATTTAAAGTCACAAAGAAAGAACGTATATAACATCCAAAACTCACCAAATAACTGAAAAGCACATCTGTGTATGGGCCCTGACTTACCGATCGTCGATGCTGTTCTGATAATATATATGTAGTAGCTTGTCCTTGACCCAGGATATCTGTTTTGCAGCATCTTTGCCAGCTGCTGACTGTAAAGCATATTTCTTATAAATCTGGGCAAGTCCCATCATGGCTTCTTTGCGTACTCTCCACTTAAAATAAAAACATATAAAAGTTCTCTTTATCAGGTAAAAATGCTTCCATTACCAGTAGATGCAGTGGCGCACACCTTTAATTCCAGTACTTGAAAGATAGAGGCAAGCAGATCTCTTTGAAGTCAAGGCTAGCCTGATCTATAGAGTGAGTGTCATAGCTAGATTTACAGTGAGATCCTGTCTCCAAAAAACAACAAAGCAAAAAAAAAAAAAAAAAAAAAAAAAAAGCTTCCATTACATAAATTCATTAGAATAGTGTGCTGGTTAATCTTCAACATCAACCCCACTAGATTTAGACTTGCCAAGGAAACAAACTGGGCACATTTGTGAAGAGCATTTCCAGGCAAGCTTAACTGAGAAAGAATAACTCACTCTCAATGTAGATAGAAACATCCCACGGACTAGGGTCCCTGATAGAAGAAAAAAGAAAGCTAGCTAAACATGAGTATTCAACTCTTCATTTTACAGACCCTACTTTATCTGGACCTCAGAGAGCTTCAACTTATAATTTATTTAGGAAAGAAAAAGTATTTTCAAATGTAATACCATTAAACTTCAAGTATTAAAAATAAAATCCCACTGAACATGTTGCTATACATCTTTAATCCCAGCACTCAATGAGGTAAATCTCTGTGGGTTCAAGGCCATTAGTCTATACACAGAGTTCCAGGATATCCAGGACTACACAGAGAGATTGTCTCAAAAATAAAATAACAAACAAACACAAAACAAAACCCTCTGGGATTCACGTACTCTTCTACTTACCCGTTTGTCCAATGTTCGCTCTCTCACAAAATTAAGTAAGTGATCATTGACAAGAAGAATATCCTTTTTAGCAGCTGTTACTATAGACACAATGACATCATGTCTAATAGCTTCCTCAGGGTCGTGTGATCTCACTTTAAGATACTCTGAAAGGTAAGAGTTTCTGATTAAAATGAAACTTTTAATAATTATCATATTGCTTTAGAAGACTGGAAAGGCCTTTGAAAATCAACACAGCAAAAGTAAACCCCAAGTAGAATGTTCAATATTTCAAGACAATTAAGAGCAAGGAAAGAGGGCAGAAGTAAAGCATTCCTTTACAAACTAAATGCCATGAAACTGAAAAAGTGAAATTCTGCTCCAGTTTTCCAGGCAGGAAAGTTAATAAGCCTGTCTCTAACTCATTTAGTTGATCATATACATGAAAAGGTATATCACTGTTAAGCATGTCATCATCATTTTCCATATAAATGAATAAAACATTCTATTCAACTGGTGTTATTGGAAAATAATGAAGTATTATCATTTCTATGCTGTAATTAGTGAAACTCTGAATACAATTACTGAACGAAGAAAGATAAGAGTCTGGCTGACAAGACCTTGTTTCCATGTGATCCAACTGAAGTACAAGTATCTAAATTAAGAATCTGAACAATAACTCATCACAGTAAGGGAATCTTAGCAGTTACAGACCCATGCTTACACTTAGTACTTTTTCAAATGGCTTTCTGTTTAGTCTACAAACACACACTATTAATCATGAGCACATGGCTATGAATTACCAAGATTTCTAAGGAAAGGATCTAATGCACAGAAACAAACAAAAGCAAATAAAGGATGAAAAAAATAAGTTATGGCTAATTCTTTTTAAAAGAGGAAAAACCCCTTCCCACCAAAGCAAGCATTAACAGATTCAGAAAATATTGCATTCATAACATAAGAAAAGGATATTACAAGTCCCCCTCCCAAAAGAATATCCAGAGAGAGAAAGAGGAGAATGGGAAAGCAGAAGTGAGAGAGAAATATAGATAGATCACACACATGCATGCACGCACGCACGAGGTAGGGGGCAAAAGAGGGAAGGAAGCTAGATAGCCCCAGGAGCAACACAGTACAGATGTAAGGAGGAAGATAGGAGGTTCCAAGCAGGGTGCCTCCATAAAAAAAGATGATACTGGCTTAAAAACAAAACAAATAAAAAATGGGCTGTTACAGATCTGACAATAATTCCATATACTTGGAAGCATTACTATGATAAGCTACTGTTTTAAATATTACAGATGGATATAATTTATGGCCTTCTTTACAAAGAGAAACACAGAAGTAATAGAAGATTTAAGGAGCATTGATAAGGGGCTGGAGAGATGGCTCCGCAGTTAAGAGCACTGACTGTTCTTCCAGAGGTCCTGAGTTCAATTCCCAGCAACCACATGGTGGCTCACAACCATCCATAATGAGAACTGGTGCCCTTTTCTGGCCTGCAGGGATACATATGGGCAGAACACTGTATACATAATAAATAAATCGCCAGGTAGTGGTGGCACACGCCTTTAATCCCAGCACTCGGGAGGCAGAAGCAGGTAGATCTCTGTGAGTTCGAGAACAGCCTGGTCTACAAGAGCTAGTTCCAGGACAGGCTCCAAAGCTACAGAGAAACCCTGTCTCAAAAAACAAAAAAAAAAAAAAAAAAAAAAAAAAAAAAAAAAAAAAAAAAAAAAAAAGAAAGAAAAAGAAAAAGGAGCATTGATAAGTAGAAGCAACCTGAAATGTACAGCTTGGAACTTACATAAATAACTGTTCAATGCCAGAGAGTAGAGTGAGAAAATAGAATAAGAAGAAATTAGAACAAAAAAAAAATTATGGGATACAAGAGAAATAGGCAATGCAAAAAATTTTAAAAAACCCATTTAATAAAGACAGAGGTTCAGCTCCATCAAAGTCATACATTATTTCAATGAACTGCATTTCACAGGACAACACTAAATCAGCTACATAAAGATACAAATAATCACATGACTATAAAATCACAAAATCAACGCAGACCAACTCTAGAGATAACTGCTCTGTGGAGCCAGTAAGGAGAACTTAGTGCAAGGATTTTGGCAGCAATTATCTTTTCTTTGCTATTATACCTCATAAGCACAATAAATGCTAACATTTGTGCAGAAGATATACATGGCTGTTATATTAACTTTCATTTTATGAACTATTTCATAAATTAAAAAAATTAAACAGGTATATGACATTCTCATTACTTCAAAAATTGGAAGTGAAATACTGCTTATACAGATTTCAAGTTATCGCCATTAATTATGGTTAACTAGTTTATAGTTAAATTGTTTTCACTAAGTACTTAAAATATCAGAGCACTAGCGTTTTTTAAAAAAATCAAGACCCATTCAAACCCAAATATGTGAAATTGTGCACAGCTGCTCTTAAATAAAGGAACTACTTTAATTCATGAAGTTACTTCCAAAAAAACGGCTTCTAGTGTGCACAAGCAACTACATGGTAAAAATTGCAGCTTCAGAAAGTAAGTTCCATGATGACAAATGAAGAGAGAAGACAGCTATTAGAAGGACCTAAAAGAAAGTGTTTCCTTATAAAGTTTTTTTTTCCCCACTGAAGAGCATCCAGAATGTGCTATTACCTGTTAAATCCTTTGCTAAATCAGGATGGTTCATGAGACAATGGCTAGCAAATTTCACACATTCCAGGCGTATTGGTACATGGATATCATTAAACCTGATAAAAGATTTAAAAAACAGAGTGAGTATTCTAAAACAACCAAAACAGACAAACTTAATCTATACTCAATTTGTATTTATTTCTCTTACGAATGAATAAACATATATATGAAAATACAAAATGGAGCCTGGGAAGATAATGGGGATTGTTTAAGTGCTTGAATCCTTATTCGAGTTTAATTCTCAGCATCTGCATAAAAAGATGGGTGATGACACATGCTTCAGATCCCACAACTAAGCAAGTAGAAACAGCTGCACCTGTCGAGCCAGTCCAAGCCATTCCCCAAGCTCAAGTGCGGCTGAGGTACTCGAGCTCGGGTACTGCTGAGGTACTACCACAGGTACTGCTGAGATATTCTAGCTCACAATCAGAGTAGATGGCAGTCTCTGAAGGATGACCTCCATCTGCACAAGCATATACCCACGGATATACTTGCATGCATGCAGATACACAGATACACTAAAGAAAATGCAAAGTGTAACAAGACCATTTTAACAGTTTTGAGGCATACATAAACTAGGACAATCTCTAGTTAGGTCCTATTAGGACTGTAAAATTCTGATAAGCCTCTGTTTTCCATTCAGATAATAAAACTAATATTTTTCCATAAACACTGTATTTCAAATGTCTGTTCAGTAAGTGTGAAAGTATGTATGCATATGTTATATAAATATATTGTGATGTTATATAAATATATTTATATTTCAAAGAAACATTTCATTTTCATATGTCTGAGAAGAGATTTCCATGAAGTGTTTTTTCATAATTATAGGACACAAATAAACGTGTGGCAAACCTTACACTACTACATTAGTTTATATCCTATAATTCCAAATTGTATCCAAAAATCGTTCTTATCCAATTAACCATCAGAATTATTTCATTTTCAACTAATAACAAGGCCATCCTCATACTCTACAATTTATTTATCTATAAAAACAAATCCATAGCCGGGCAGTGGTGGCGCACACCTTTAATCCCAGCACTCAGGAGGCAGAGGCAGGTGAATCTCTGTGAGTTCGAGGCCAGCCTGGTCTACAAGACCTAGTTCCAGGACAGGCTCTAAAGCTACAGAGAAACCCTTTCCTATGATTTTAGATATTGCTCATTTTATCTTGATATCAAGCAGGGACCTTAATGTTCAAAATCTATTCATAGCAGCTCAAAGAATGAGTAACAGTTACTTCTAAATTTTGCTTAATGTCAATAACACTGTAGCCAAGTGTTTCCAGCCAGTAAGTCTGTGTCTTACTTCTGTAAAATCAAAAGGCTCAAGAATTCTTAATCACTTAACACCAAAAGAAACAACACATAGGGCCAGCAGATAGTTCAGCAGGTAAACACCTGAAAATCTGATCACATGTATTCAATCCTTGGAATACACGAAAGCATAAAGATGAATCTGAGGATGGCACTAGGCAGTAGTGCAACTACCAAGCATGCACAAGACCTCAGTACCCCAATAGCATATCTTTAAAAGAAAAACTGTAGTGATATTTTGTTTATTTCTAACAAATAAAATTTGCCTGAAGATCATAGTACAGAGCTAAATCACTAAAGGCCAGGCAGTGGTGGCACACACTTTTAATCCCAGGACTCTGGAGACGGAGGCAGACATATCTCTGTTAGTTCAAGACCACCATGGGCTACACAAGATTAAATCTGTCTAAAAGAGAAACAGAGCTCATAAAAAAAGTGATGCCAGCACTTGGGATCACACGCCTTTAATCCCAGCACTAGGGATGTGGAGACAGGAGTGATATGGAGTGATATGGCTGGGTGGAGACAGTAATATAAGGCAGAAGGAGACAGGAACTCAGTGCAATTTGAGGTCTGGTGGAGAAAGTTGCAGTCTGAGGTTTGGTGGAGACAGATGGAGTCTGAAGATGCAGTCTGAGGACAGGATCGCCCCTTCGGTCTAAGCACTGGTAGAGGTAAAAGAACTCTCTAGTAGCTGGTCTCTTCTGTTTCTTTGATCTTCAGCATTAACCCCTATATCTGACTCTGGGTTTTAATATTAAGACCAACTAAAATTTTTGCAATAAAAACATGTTTTCAAAACCAGCAGCAACACATAATACTTAAGTTGTTCTTATCAGGAGAAAGCATTTATTCCATGAAGTACAACTTTCTCTTATGGCCCCTGTAAGGGGAATCCAGGTATCCAACATTAAAACATTCACCATTTTGCAAACAAGCATGTAACTTATGATCATTATAAATAAGTACATTTGTTAAAATATTTTTAGCTCCTTGAGTTTGTTATTGTTGTTTTGTTCTGAGATAGGGTCTCACTGTACAGTCCTGGCTGACCTGGAACTCACTATGTAGCCCAGGCTGGTGTCAAACTCACAGAGATCTGCCTGCCTACCTAGTGCAGGTATTAAAGATGTGTACCACCACACTAGCTTTAGAGGGCTTTTTTGTTTCTTTCTTTTGGTGATGGTGAGAATCAAACCCTGGGCCTTACACATGCTAGGTTAGTGTTCTACCATAGATCACCATTCCCAGACCAAATTTTGTGATATTTAATTCTGTGTGATGTTTTGTGCATTAAATTAAAAGCAGCAGCTACAGTGGAATAGAAAGGCAATTCAAGTTTACATTAGGACTTTCCAGAAAGAGTGCTGACTGGGTTGCCTGGCTAATCGAATTCCAAATGTGAAAGTACAGCAAGGCCCTCCACAGCCACTTCAGCGTCAGAGCACACACAGCAACAGTCTACTTCTGATTCTACCTGCTGGTAAGCCCATGCCATCCTAGCTCATGAAAATGCACTCTGCAATATCTGTGTAACAAATCTCCTATACAAACATCTTAAGATGTATCCCTTTCATTCAGCCATACGTAACTACCTGCATTTTTTTAAGTAAATAAAATTTTTTATTTTTTTTTAAGTAAATAAAATAGCCAGGTGGTGGTAGTGGCTCACGCCTCTAATCCCAGCACTCGGGAGGCAGAGGCAGGCAGTTCTACAGAGTGATTTCCAGAATATTCATGACTATACAGAGAAACACTGTCTCAAAAAACAAAACAAAAGTAAAATAAACTAGAAACAGAGCTGCATTACTTTAAACTACTTAAAATTTTGCCTTACTGCCCCCCCCAACTAGAAATCAAATACAAAATGTTTGTAAAGGTCTAACATTTATTAACCTAAATTTCCCACTTAATATCATCACTGAGCAAAATCATATCTAAGAACTCTGTTTGGAAATTCAGAAATCAACAAATAAGTAGAAAGGCATATACACTCACACATTAGAAAAATTACACTGGTGTGGTGGAGTTTATCTTTAAATCTCAGCACTCCTAAAGCAGACACAAAAGGATCACTGAGTTTGATACCAGCCTGGTCTACATAGTGAGAAGTGAGACCCTGTTCTCCAAAAAAAGGGAGGGGGACAGACAGAGAGACAGAGAGCATTTACCCCAAAAGATGAGATATAACAAAATCACTAACAGTCATCTAAAAGAAAAGTAGTAATAGTAATACAAATACTGAAACACAAAATGGAATCAAAGTCTTAAATCCTATATGCTTATTAATGACTTGACTGCTTTATTTGCTCTGGGCATGATTTGAAGAAACAAAATCCTCTCTTATCAGGGTCAAAGCAGTTTCAGCTACAATATCTACAGTGCTTTAGTATTCTTAAGGTCAAAGATCTCTTTAGAAAAAGTAATGAACTTCTTTCACAGAAAAGTGAGAAATACAAGCTCACTCAAACCATTTCAGGAATTTCATGGACCACTATAAGCATAGAAAGATCCAAAGCCATCATCCTTTAAGAAACATTGAAGCTGCTGGTGGCAATGGTGCACACCTTTAATCTTAGCACTCAGGAGACAGAGGCATGAGTTCAAAGCCATCCTGGTCTACAAAGCGAGTTCCAGCACAGTCAGAGCTACACAATGAAACCCTCTTTCAAAAAACCAAAACCAAAACAAAACAAAACAAAAAAGAAAAATAAATACAAAAGCTATATTTGATGGAACATACTTATAGGATGGAGCCCGAGCATTGGATAGCCTAAGGCAGGAGAATCAAACACTCTGGACCAATGAGCGGTGAGGAAGAGGGGAGGCTGGGTGTGCCAGGCTGCCTGCCTCTACTTAGGAGGGCTAGAAAGATGAGCATCACCACATTCAGCTATGTCATCTGTTGTTAATTTCATTAGTAGTCTCACCCATCTAATATAGCCAAATAATCTAATTAGATATAGCTTTGGGGGAGGGACTACATCACTTTAAGCTATACCTTCAGTTAGAATTATTGTTTTATTATTATTTCATGGTTATAACAAAAACTATGAGGTAGCCTTTAAAATGTACCATCTTTCAAAAAATGACCAGACAAAATAAAATGAAAAGATAAAAGAAAATTTTAAATACAGCCAGCCATTATCAACATTGAAAACTACAAAATGAAAACCTCTTTTATTGATTTTTTTAAAAAAGATTTATTTATTATATATAGTGTTTTGCCTGCATGGTCACCTTCACACCAGATGAGGGAGCCAGATCTCATTACAGGTGGTTGTGAGCCACCATGTGGTTGATGGGAACTCAACTCAGGACCTCTAGAAGAGCAGCCAGTGCTCCTAACCACTGAGCCATCTCTCCAGCCCTATAGATTTATTTTTAAATCAACATTTCATGTAGTCCAGGTTGGAGCAAAGGCTGGCCTTAAACTTTTTGTTGTTGTTGTTTTGTTTTGTTTTTTGAGACATGGTTTCTCTGTACCTTTGGAGCCTGTTCTGGATTCACTCTGTAGACCAGACTGGCCTCGAACTAACAGAGAGTCACTGTCTCTGAATCCCAATTGCTGGGATTAAAGGTGTGTGTAACCACCACCCAGCTGGCCTTAAACTTCTGATCGTTCTGCCTCACTCACTACAACTGGTTTAGGGAGTGCTGGAGACCCTTACGTAGAGCCTTTGGGTAAGCATTCTACCAAATGAGTTATATTGCCAACCCGAAAACCCTTTATGATTTTTGAGAATATAGTTTAAATGTGTGCAGTATTTTTAAAAAACAATAGACATAGATATAAACACATATTTAGTACAAACAAAACCCCCAAATCCTGTACCTGCCCAAGTAGCACTGCCAAAGCGGTTTATTTTGAGAAGCCAGTTCTGAATCCTTTGCCCCAAACATTTTTGCCAGCAGTTTAACAACTTGAAGGCGTTCTTCATTATCATTGCTCTAAAACAAAAGCACAGACTCTTTAAACTTCAAAGTCAACAGTCAGAACATGACCTATTCCTAGGATTTCTTGGGCTCTCTAATTTACAAACAAACAAACAAAACCACAACTTCTACGAATCCAGATGGTAAAGTGTATATTCCGAAATTTTTTCACAAAATGGAATGTTATAATAAATGCTTTAATCATCTCAAGTTACATTATAGCAGTACTGTGATGTGAAAACACGTCTTAAGATTCCTACTAAATACTAAAAGCCTCTCCTACCATTCAGGTTACTTTCTGAATGAGTAAATTTAAAAACCTACCAAGGACTCTTGAAAAGACAAGGTTTTTAATACCAGACACTGTACAAACATTAAATTCCTAAAGAAGCTCAACAGTGTCATGAAGCATTGATAAAGCACGCTTCTGCTTTACTCACTGTATGACAGGCACCCTGAAGATGAAAATGCAGTATTATTGACTTTGTTACCAACAAATGGCACAATGGTTAAAATGACCAACTCAAATGCTAGACTTCCACACAGAGTACAATAATCAGGCCTATCAAACGCCAACAAATTCAAGGTGCTATGGATATTACTATATAAGGATTTCTTAAATTTTAAGATAGTGTCTTGGGCTAGCATTCAAGAGCCTCCCCAAAATATAGCCTCTCTCTTCTTGGTACGTGTTTATTTGCTCCACAAATGAGTAGAACCATGAGTGACTTATCCCCTGTACCCTCCAATGTGCCTGGCTCCTTCTGACTCCTACATGCTTCTTCATGTAGAGTGCTGTATTTCTGATTCTTACAGCATCTAGTCTCTTTACATAGTGCATTTCCCCCTCTACCTCCCATACTACATGTTAAGCTGGCTGAGAACATGGATGATAGTTTACTTATTTTTATATTAGTCATAGTATATAAGAAAATGTAATTAGAATTTTCTAGAGAAAACTAGATTAAATAACAAGTAATTAGAAATGTTGGTTGTCTTGCCTCACCAAAATTACTAACCATATTTAAAAGGGTACAGGAAGGCCACTTAATCAAAGGGCTTACTTAAGAAATATACTAAAAATATACTCTAGACTAAAAGAAGAATAATTTACTGGTTATTTAGTGTCCATGAAATACCAATAAAATCTGCTTGTTTTATTTTGATTTTGAAAGTAACAGATCAAAAGTTTTAGAAATATGAAAATCTACTTTTCTGGGTTATGTATTAGGATCCATCAAAAACTAGTAATTATAACTAGCTGTATTTAATCTTGTAATAAGTTGGGAAAGAAACCATGCTCCCCAATTCTTCAAATAAAACATCATTTAATGTCAGGGCAATAGAAAAATGCTAAAAAATTTCAGATTTTTCACTACAGAAAGGAAACTTAAAGCTGGGTAACACAAGAAAGGAAAATCATGCCATAGTACAGATAGTGAATTCTAAGCTACCTTTAATGCCCAATCAACTGCTACAAACTGTGCTTTGAAAATAGAAGCTAAATGTTTGCCTCCAAAGTTAACCTAACCCCAGAACTATCCTAGAAAATATGTGGAGAATGATGCCATTCTGCTGATCACTTTTTAAGTGGGATTTATTAAACTGGCAGACATCACACCAAGCACTAGATCCAGAGACAGAAAAGGCACAAACCCATGAATGAACAATAACAACATTCTTTCTCATGTTATATTCAGTAAATCGATTATAAAATCAAAAGGCAACAAGCAATAGTCCTTGTTGAACTTGTTGACACAGTCGGATTTTTACAATAGTTACCTTTAATTTAAACTCAAGCTGGGGTAGAACAGAGAGCAGCAAGTGGCTGTCAATGTTGTAGAGTTCCAAAATCAAATCAAAGACATGCTCAGACAAATCACTGATAGATGTTTTCCCAAGCATCAGAACCTGGTTAAAAAACTGATAAGAAGAAAATCTCCATTAAAAGAAATTTCACAGAAAAACTGTCTCAAGTTTTGATTACTATTCAATTAAACTTTGTATTGTTATAAATAAAATCAAACAAGCACTCAGAAACTTGTGAGAAACTACTAAAACCTAAAACACAGAATTCATTTTGCGGACAATAACAGATAGTTAGTATTGATTCACCAATGACCAACACTAGCAAACACCCTTACCTCTGAAATATTTTGTTCCTCCACTAAAATATTCAACTGTATTTTGACTGTGACATTTTTGTGTCAATTAAAAGGCAAAACATTATTTCTGGGTTTATCTTCAAAGTTTTCAGAGAAGACTGTAAATCCAGATTAGTAGTGGGGATATTAGTGTCCATGTGGGAAAGTACCATGCAAAGGCAGAGGAGAGGTGAACTCCTCCTTCCTGGAAATAGGGTGCCCTTCCTCTTCTGCCCTTGAATACCAGGTTCTCCAGACTCTGGCTACAAAGATTTGTACTAGCAACTCCCATCTGTACTCTTCAAGCCTCTGGATTTGGACTGAGAATTAAATCATCAGCTTCCCTAGCTCTCCAGCTTCTATCATTGGACTTCATCAACCTCCCAAATAGCATGAACAAATTGAACCAAATTTCCTCATATGCATTCATGTATACATATATACAAAAACACTCTTACATACATTTTGTCAATTTTGTTTCTCTTGAGAACCTTAAGATAATGAGCCAATCAACCTCACTAGATAAATTCCTTAATGACAAGAGATCATATCTTGTTTACAATTAGTATAAGGAAAATTATAGCATTTAAAATAAAGCTTTCTTATACATTCAGAGTAGTGTCTACTCTTATTTTTCAACTGCACAGATTTTTATTTTGATTATAAAATGTCTTTCTAATCCTTCTCGCCTTCCTTTGCATTTTGATAAACAATGTATACATTTACAAAGTTTACAACACTAACTAAAATCCAACCAAGAATATACACAACAGGCAGGTGGCTTTTAACTTCCAGGTCAAACCATTCATCATGCTACAACTCAAATGAACAATTATACCAGGCATAATGACCAAGTTCCTTTCTATTTAAAATCTTCCAAAAATAGATACAGGTGTGATGGTGCATGCCTTTAGTCCAAGTACTTTGGAGGCAGCAGCAGAAGGCAGATCTCTCTAAGTTCAAGGTTAGCCAGGTCTACACAGCAAGTTCCAGGGCAGCCAGAGCTATATAGTAAGACTCTCACTGTCTCAATCTTAAAATACTTCTAAAAATGTGTAAAATTGACCCAGAATATATATCACACATTCTTAGCAGCTTCCTATGTCTCCTCAGAGAAACAATTAAGGATCTGTACTATACAAGGTGCTCTGATTGCTTGCCTCTGCCAATTAACACATAACTTGGCTTCTTTTGTACTTCCAAATTGAAGGTACAATGACTAAGACCTCACATCTACATCTCCTTGGATTCCTTCTAGCTCCTGGGGAGTTATAAATGAAGACTATGAACAGTGTGGATGGCCTAGAAGATCAAATACACTACATGACATTCCTTGTGGGGGTCTGAATAAGAATGGCCCCATAGGCTCATATACAGGGAGTGAAACCCTTTAAAAGATTAGAAAGATTAGGAGATGTGGCCTTGTTGGAAGAAGTGTTGGGGGAGACGGGGACTTAGAAGTTTAGAAACCTCTGCCTCCTGCCTGGGGAATAGGATGTAGCTCTCAACTACTTCACCAGCACCATGCTTGCCATGCCTGCTACCATGCTTCCCACCATGGTAATGAGGGACTATTCCTCTGAAACTATAAGTCTGGCACAGAACCAGCACAACGTGGACCTTCAATACACAATCGGAGAAATAAATAGGCAACAGTTATTCTTATACAAATATAAAACAACCCAAGACCTCCATAATATTTTGAAATTTAGAACAGACAAGCCGTAGGTTTGACTAAAATATTCCCTTTCAAAAATTAGCAAAACACTGTTTGATAATGGGTAATTACATAACGCAAGTTAACAATCAGAAATACCTGTATTAGAATGAAAGAAAGCAGTGAGCAGTAAATTCCATGGCTGTAAGCC
The DNA here is from genome assembly GCA_004026605.1 of Ondatra zibethicus. Classification (NCBI taxonomy): domain Eukaryota; kingdom Metazoa; phylum Chordata; class Mammalia; order Rodentia; family Cricetidae; genus Ondatra; species Ondatra zibethicus. Next base: position 123,564 of record PVIU01002318.1, read on the forward strand.
TGAATTAAAACCTACTTAAATGTGATTACAAAAATGATTTCCTTTAAGTAACATTTCTTTCTCCCAACTTTCCAAGCACTGAACTCAATTTATATATGCAAAAACTGACTCACTGAGATTAAATAACTTAAAATTTTTTTATTTGTTTTAACAAAGATCTGATGTACTTTCCGGTTCAACAAAGTAATTTTGGGCTGTACCTTACAACGTCTGACTAAAAAGACTTGGTTTAAAAAGTAATAATAATAGCCAATAAATGCAATTTATTTAAGAAATTTCTGAATTGTCACTATGTATGTTTTCTTTTTGAGTCTCTGTTTTGCCTTTTTATTTTCTTCCATTGTGTGCATTGTAAGAACTAATTCTCGTTTTTAAATATAACATTAATATTTTATTTTACTTATGAGTGTTTTGCTTCCATGTTTATCTGTACACCATGTGTATGCCGAGCCCTTGGAAACCAACACAGAGCATTGGATCCCCTGGAATTAGTTACAGATGGGTGTGAGCCACCATGTGGGTGCTGGGAATTGAACCTGTGTCACCTGGAAGAGCAGCCAATGTTCTTAGTGGCTGAGTCATCTGTCCAGTTCCACAACTAATTCTATTTTTAGAAAGAAACAGTTTGCAGGGCGATGTGGGAGAGACCTAATATAGCTACTCAGGAGGCTGAAGCAGGAGTAAAACTTGAGCATGTGGTCAGAGGCAGCAATACAGTAAGACCCCATCAAAAGAAAAAAATCAAAGACTTAGCACACAGATTTCGTCAGCATTCATATATGTAAAATAGCATATGAAAAGTAGGCCTCGGCATGTCAGAATGCATGAGAGTATAAGATACAATGTGAAAGGAGGTAAGCAGGATCACATCACCACCTCAGTGCCTGCTCCCATCCATGCTGCATGAGGAAGGTAAGTAGCAAGTGTCACCTCACCTAGCACATCCAAAAAGACAATCCTACCACTGCACTGATCGTATACTACACCATTCAGTTCACTACCAAGTAATTTCCATGTAACTACACAAAACTCAAGTGGAAAATAAGATTTATACGGGACTGACTTGGGGGACAAAAGCAATTCCTAATAACTTCATTACTGACCCTCAAATAAAGCAAGGAATGAAAACAAAGGAAAACATAATCATGGAAGGGCTGAAGATATGGCTTAGTGGACAAAGTATACTGAGCAAGCATGAGAAACCAGGCCTGAAGATCCAGCACCCATGGGTGCACCTATAATTCCAATGATGGGGAAGTTGAAATGGAAGAATCCTAGTGGCTAACTGGCCAGTCTGTCTAACCCAATTGCCATTCTCCAGGTCCTTCAAGAAACCCTGCCTTGAAAATTAACAGCAATTTTTAAAAGAGAACAAATATAGAAGATGACACCCAACATCAGTCTCTGCCTCCAATGTGCACACACCATGCACACTAACATCCACACAGGTGGGCATGTACACATGTATACAACACACATATACATTTGTGCACATGTACAGACACACACACTCTCTCTCTTTAAATAAATAAATGGAAAGACCATTAAAGAATAAAAAGAGAAGACAATGAACAAGGTACCAGAAATAAGTATGTAAATCAAAATATGCTGGGGAATGTACTAGTCTACTGCCCTTTGCCCAATCCCAAATTCTAAAGAGTACAACAAAACTATGGACATGGGTTGGAATCACCTAGTTCTATATGCAAGAACAGCAGTAAACTAAGTTACGTGACAGGGGAGTGTTTTTTTCATTCGTGTATCTGGGACTGCTGAAAACATTTCCTTGAGCCTTTTTTCCTTATCATCTTCCATTGCCTTCTCAAACACACCCCCAAATTCAAAGACCAGTATAATCAACTTAAATCAAGCAGTCCCAGTAAACATTGTTTTACTCACTTTAATTGTTCAGTCAAATATTTATTTTTCTAAATCTTGGGGAAAGGCATCAAAGTAAGGTAAGTGTTCTCCTGAAACACATCTGACTTGGAAGTATTGGTTTAAATAAAAGACCCCAGGCAGGGTTCACCCTGTGTGCTAGACTGAGTATGGAAACCTTCATTAAGAAACACTTGAAGCAAGCGAAGGCAAGGGATGATTAGAAAGCCTGAGACTCGGTCTACACAGTAGGAGTCCATAAAATCAATAACGACAAATTTAATTCAACCAATTAATGTCAAGCAATACCCAAGTATCAAAAGACTGCAGAAACCAATTTTGGAACCTGCTGACAATCCTAGAGCTACTAAGTAAAGTCATAGCATTAATCTTCCAGATTTTGAAAGCTCATTTCAAAATAAATTTTATGTTTCCAAACTACAACATGCTGGAACTCTTTGAAATCAGAAACAAAAGCAGGATTTACCAAGGTCCTATCTTACAGTGGGCTTTACCTTTCTCAGGATGTCATTTCATAGCATCATTTATAACCTGACCTTAAATTTTTACATAATACAAAAATTCTCTTCCAATAAACTTCAAAATAATGAACTACATATAAATAAAAGACTGTCTCACTTTTCTCAAGCAGAGATTTACATCCTTCTAGCTGCTGAGGTAGGTGAGAGCAGAAGGCAAGGAGAAGAGATGTTAACAGGCCCAGGGCTAGCATTAACACTGTACCCTAGACTTGTGCTCCAAGAGCCAGTCACCATTCACATACAGTATGATAGGGATGGTGCCACCCACAGTGACACAACTCAAAGAGCTGTGAAGAGAAAATAAAACTTAATATAAATGATATGACTAAGAACTATTTCTTCTAAAATAAATACAAGAGGGTCACACATAAGTGACCAAAGCTAGGGTGATATTTAAAAGGGCTCATTTCACTTCCAATCTCCCCCTTCCTCAGAAAAGGCACAATTATATATAAATCTCCCTCAGGGATAACAATATGTAAGCAACGTCCACCAAATTGCTATGGCAGTCATTCTTATCTTCAATTTCTAGGTCCTGATATTGGTTCATATCATCTTCTTGCACAAATTAATTTACTCTCCAAAAAGATGTAAGCAACTTGTCTGAATAGCAGAAAGTACTGTATGTTTTATCTAATTACCTTTAACTCTATTGCTAACATTAGAAGCTGTATTTTGCTAACCAAAAAAGAAGCTACTATCTCTACGAACTTGAAAGCAGCAAATAAAGGCACAAACAAGAAAGCTAGCATTCCCAAAAATAATAAGCAAATGTAACGTTAAGGAGAGAAAGGAAATGAAACTGTCATTGGTTAAACAGCAATAGCAACTTGATAAGTGTGGGCTACGTGCTGAGATTTGCTTCCAACAGTCTTTAAAATTTTGACTTAATCCTTCTAAAATCAATTGCAAGACTTACATTGGTAATATATGGTTCTATAGCTTGAGCAGTCCTCTTCAGCAAAGCTTTTGCCAAGTCATATGCTTGCTTGTTTAAGTTCTGGAAAACACAAACAACATCAGTATTTATTTATATTTTTATATATATATATATGTGGTGTGTATATGTATATAGATACCTATATATATATTTTACAAAGCTAACTATGCTTGTATGTCTGCAGTGGTGGGATCTTGTATATGCGAGGCTTACTGAACTCTCCCACTGAATTATAACCCCAGCCCTGTACATCATCTATGAAAAGCAAAATACTATTTGTATATTTAAAAGCCTCTTAAATAAATGGAATGAGAGAGCTATCCATTAAAAAAAAAAAAAGAAATTGAACTCACTTTTCTTAGAACAATCTGTCCTACTGGATTACAAAATCCCTTTTCCAAGCAAAAATAACTATATTCTTTTCAGATTTCGTTGATAACACATTAACCATATCGAAATAGTCAATGAATGTTTACTAGATAAAAGAAGATTTAGTCATTCTAAATATCATCTCCAATTCAAACTGGTTTAGGTGAATACAAATAAAGACTGCTACATGCTAGGTCCCAAAAAACAAAAACATCAAGAAAACAACTGGCTGCATCTTGGAGCGATGGCTCAGGGGTAAAAGCAGTTTCTAATCTTTCAGAAAACCCAAGTTCCTAACACCCACCTCAGTCAGCCCACAGCCCTCTAATTCCAGCACCAGAGAAACAGACGTCCTCTTCTGGCATGCGCACACACAAACACAGACACACACCTTTTATGCAGCTTGATATGTATGCTTAATTTTAGAGTGATATCTTTAGCTGTAATATTTTTATATAGTTTGGAATAATGATGTTATTTTTCATATGGGTAGTCAGTTACCTTAACACAACTTAGTCCGATATCTCCCAATAACTTCTAACACATTCTAAGCTTCTAAAATAACTATGCATTCATTTATAAACTTTCCATTACTTCCAGATACTCTTTTGTCATTGTTTCCTAATTATAGATGAAAGACATGAAAAAAGTCGTAACAGCAAGTCCCCACTTTCTTTACTCTTCTTCAAAATTACTTGGCTATTACTGGTCATTTGCCCCTTTGTGTAAATTTTAGATTCCATTTGTCAAATTAGCTACTCTATTTTATTAGATTCGTATGCAGAAAATTGAAGTCATCATGACACTTACACTGTCTCATATTCTACAAACAGCAAATCAACATATTAAGACTTCTATTGTGCTTTGTCATCCATCTACAATGGTTTGATACAAAGGTAATGCATAAACTCTAAAGTCATGTGTTAAACTGCTAAGTATATCATATCTCTGTTAAGGTTACAAAGAAAAACTTGTTATACTAATGGATTTATATCTTTTTCTGATTTTTCTACATACTATGTTGTACTTCTCTGGACAATATCATTTACAAATGATTTCAGGGCTTTTCATCTTTCTAATCTTTTTACTTTTTGTCTCATTTTATATATTAACTTACAACCCCTAAAAGAATCCTGACTAGAAACTATATATCTGTTGTTATTTGAAACAGAAGCAGCATTTCTCACATTTCTAATTCCATAGAGACTATTTAAGGGTCTTAAAGCTGCTTTTTACTTCAAACTGATTAAAAGTTTTTTATGGCAAGTTACATTGATTTTTGTTCCCAGTCATAAGTACTGGAAGTCATAAGTATTAATAATTATTCTATCATTACCATTTTGTAATGTTAGTCTGTCTTTCTTATCTAAAATAAAGTCAATGAGGTCATTATCAATATTACTTTATGCCACTCTGGAAGCATCTGTTCTTGTGGGTTAGCTCTAGCTAGTTTCCCCAGGAGGACAGTGCGTATGTCTGTGACTTCCTCTCTCCCCACATCCAGTACTAACAGTTGTGCACGATCTCTCCCTCTCCTACACTCTGGAACTAACTCTGCTGACTATATATTAGACTATTTGCTCCATGAATAGTCAATGGTCTCCCTGTGGTCAGCTTAGGTTCTTTATTGTTTAAACATGCTGCTGCTGCTGCTAACTTAAATTCTAAGTAGAGTTTCAAGACTCAACTAATTTTTTTATTGCTGAGGACACTGGGCAAGTAATATTTTTCTGAGAATCAGTTTATTCTAATTTCAAATATATTCAGAGATTATTATACATGTAACTGTCCTTTAATGGTCTTCATATTTCTTGCTCATTTTAACTGTATACTGATATCACCCTTTCTCTGATTCAATTTGCTATTTGTCTACTTAATACATTTTCAAATTATGAATGTGCAGTTTTCAAGCAATGTCACTATTTCCTATTTCATTCATTTCTGCTCAACTGCTTTTGTTTTACTTATATATTTTATTCTGATAATTTTTCATGACTTCTTGCACTAAACAGTTGTCATTATAATTCATCAAATTAATGATGCTTGACATCAAGCTTGTAGTATTGTGTAACAAAGACTCAGTATTGCTACAAACCCTTTGTCTGATTAATAATCACTAGGAAGCACCTTAAAATGACCCAATAAATAGTGAATGTTCATTCTCTTCATAATTCATTAATTTTTGCCTTATATATTTTACTGGATAAACCCTGTCTTTATCCATTAAAGACTACATGGGACTCAAGATAAAGATCAGGAGCCTGGAGATACGACTCAGTGGTTAAGAGCACTGACTGCTCTTCCAGAAGACCCCAGTTCAATTCCCAGTACCCACTTGGCAGCTCACAACTGTCTGTTAACTCCGGTTCCAGGGGACCTGACATCCATTGCAAAACAGCAATGGACATAAACTCAAACTAAATAAATGTTTAAAAGAGGTAAAGATCAACTGGTGGAATGTGTGTATTCAACTGCATAACTAGGTATGGTGACACATATCAGTAATCCTAGGAGGACTCAAGAGGTTGAAACAGGAAAATCAAAAATTCAAGGTTATAGTCAGTTACAAAATGAGTCTGAAGTCAGTCTGGAATACATGAGATCCTGTTTCAAAAGCCTACTATGTATAATATTTGTGTGGCAGTACGCATACTCATGTTCTAGACAAGAGGGAATATATACTTATGTATGCACATGCATGATGAAGCCAAAGGACAGCCTTGGATGTCACTCCTTGGGCACCAATGATCTTTTTTCTTCTCCTCTTCCTCCTCTTTTTTCTTTCTTTAGTAGGCTAGGCTAGCTGATTCATCTGGCACCAACTCCCTAGCACCAAGATTATAAGTTCACAACACTACATAGGGCTTTATTTGGGTTTGGGAGATCAAACTTGGGTCCACAATCAATTTACTAATTGAGCTATGGCATTTCACTAATATTAATATAAAATGACCTTTTTTGTCATTGCCTACGAAGTCTTTCTTACAATTTTACAAACCAGCCTTTTCCATAGCTGTATTTTAGCTGTTTTTCTTATTATCATCAACCAATTAGATTAATCTTCGGCTTAATGTGACAACCTATGTTATGTGGGAAACTCAAGTCGTTTATATTATTGTCAATCTTCTTTCTCTTAAAATTCTTAAAATTTTAAGAATACACTTCAGTCCACATTCAACTAGACCAGTGATTATGTTTCACTCCTAATAAGCTTTTCTCCTAATGTTCTTTTCACATTCCCAGCTACTGCAAGTTTTTAACTCGTATTTTTATTCTATTTTGTTTATTTAGAGAGTGTATGATGTGTATGTACATACACACACCACAGCAAGCACACGATGGTCAAAAGACAACTTCCGGCAATGACTCTCTCCTATAGGCCCCAAGGATCACACTCCAGGTCACCAAGCTTTCATCAGTGAGTCACTACAATGACCTTAACTCTTATTTGGATGCCTTCCAGTAACTGAAAATATACTGTCTATCTTTAATCTGCTTAAGATTTGTTTTCAGCTTTGTTAGAATGTGTTATTCAGTATCATAGCATTCACTAAGCTATCAAAAACTACAATTATACAAAGACTGAAAACAGAAATTACCCCCCAAAATTGTTCCATCTAAGTTAAGTAGACTAAACTTGTAAGGAGCTAACGAGAAGAGTCCAGTTGCTCTCACAGATGAGAAGTCAAATCCCAGCATTCTTGTTTCTACAAATGTCTCTGTGCAGTGGCTGAGGTCAGGAAGTGTCTGTTCGTGTACACTGTTAATTAATCTGGTACTAGGAATTACACTTAGGATCTCACACATGCTAGGCAAACTGAGCTACCCCTGAACTGCACCCTCTAGCCCAGAAAGTGCCTGTTTGTTTTCCCTGACAAATGGGACTTTTTCCATGACAACAGCCTGGAGAAACAGAGGCCTGGGATTTCCTGGTAGCAGCTGAATGCAAAAAACAATGACACTTAATCAGTGTCTGGAAAAGCCTTTTCTCCCAGGTACTGGCATGGGTCCAGGGAGCAGCCACCATGGGGACCCTGTTTCATCAACTCTTGAAAGCAGCCCTCAGATGTCCTGCAGTAGAGTTCATGATACTGGTTAGATACCTGATTAGAGAGCTAAGAGCTTGAGACAACAGGCCAAACACCATGGTGGGTTGCCTCAAAGAAACATGCTGAATGGACTACTACCCAGAATTTACAGTTCCTTCAAACAAGAAGATAACAGGAATCCTAATCATGTGGGCCCTAAAGGCAAAGAGGTGCTATGAGCCTCAGGAAGCAGTGCAATGTGTCTGGGAGATGGGGTACAATAGGCTTCAGTGAAGTCTATTCTCTCTCTACCTCCTGCCTTCCTTCTCATGGTTGTTTATCAGTGACAGGTATTAGCTGAACAAAATTAGGAAGAGGCAAACCAGACACCTGCAAAGCAAGAGATGGAGGCAATCAGAGCCTATATCAACACCTCTGATTTTTTTCACTTAAATACATCATCTGAATTTTTGAGGTCTAATGTTAACTTGCTGTTGAGCCTGCTTACTCTCAGCATTAATAGATTTATAAGGTTTTAAAATTTTAGATTAAGAGTTCAATTCCAATGAAGAATTATTTGTGCCAATGTTATGTAACTGTAGACCAAGACACTATAATGCTACAAAGTTCTTAAATTCAAAGAGGAAAACGATTAATGTTTGTTTATATTGGTAATTTCTGTTTCCTCTCTTGAAATCCAACCCTTTCTCAATCATACAACTGCCACTCTAACTGCTTACCAGAATCATAGACTTTGTCAAAGCACACATATACACAAAAGGGAAATTCACACATCTTGGTTGACAACACTCAGGCAAAGAAAAAAAAAAAAAACTGGTCTCTAAGTTCTCTGTCTCTACATTAGCCTAACTACAATCCACCAGGCTCCATGTGCAAACACATAAAGTCATATAACAGTACCTAAGCAGCTAGTAATTCACTGCTCTATACAGTGAGTTTTGGCACCAGAAAAGTGAGGGTATGACCTCTCCAAGGTATGTTTGAGGGGAAGGTTTCTATTATAGGTGTGAGGGCGAGTACAGCCAGAAGCATCTGAAGAGTCCAGAGCAGGGAAAGAAAGTAGTAGACTGCACATGGTCGGCAGACTGGACCAGGTCATGGGAGGAGGGAGCAAGATGGGTGATAAAGATGAAAGAAAGCAAAAAGAGCACATGGCCAAAATGGCAGGGTTATATAGGAATAAGAGTCCCATGGACTGGAAAGTTTAGGGTAGGGGGCAGAGTGTATTTTGGTATGCTAATAGGTGCCACAGACAGCCACTAGTCCCAAACTTTTGACCCCAGTAAGCGTGTAAAATGCACCCTACACAAAACTCATTGACCACAAATATTTTATACGAACTAAGTCCATTATTCATTTAATTGGTAACTACAAAATTTAATGAGTTTGTTATACTTTAAACAATAAGTATCTTAATATTAATTAAGAGTCTATAAAACTAATATTAAAGCAGGATAGATTCTATTTACAACATAAGCACAAAATCTGAATATTAACTTAATAGAGTTTAGGCACATTTCACATACCTTATGGGCAGGTACCAGATTTACTAAAACTGTATCTAAGAGCTCCTGAGATACTGTATCACCTTCACAAATGATAGAGCTCATGAGGTCCACCATATGCATATGAACTTTCTGATTGTGGCCATTGCTGAAATCCAAAACAGTTATTTTATTTCAAATGTAACTGAGACAGATTGATACTAGTAAACATACTTTATAAAAATGGTGAGATTAAAACTACATTACTGTCAAACTTCTTTCTCTTTGCTCTTACAGTAACAAAAATTATTTGTAAAACTATATTATTAAGCCCAGTGGTGGTGGTACACACCTTTAATTCCCAGTACCTTGGAGACAAGGCAGGTGAACCTCTGAGTTTGAGGTCAACCTGGTCTACAAAGAAAGTTTCAAGACAGCCAAGGCTACACAGAGAAACCTGTTTCAAAAAAACAAAATCAAGGGGGAAAAAAAACTATACTAAATTACTTGCCCCTAATTTTAGCTATCTCACAACCAAAGTAGTTAAATGAAATGTAATCTCAGGTTCATCTTAAATTTAGATGAAGTATTTTAAAATCTTCTAAATTTTATTTCAAACAACCACATATATAAAAAGTTAATAAAAGCCAGGAGTGGTGGTGTACACCTTTAATTCTAGCATTTGGGAGGCAGAAGCAAGCTGATCTCTGTGAGTTCAAGGCCAGCCTAATCTATACAGAGTTCCAAAACTGCCAGGGCTACACAGACTTGTCTCAACAACAACAATAAAGTCAATATAATATGTAAACAAGTAATAATACCAAAAATTAGTCTAATTTGCTCTTCTAACCAATGAATACATAACAATAAGTTCTATCCATTTAGAACTGTATATAGAATAAATGTAAATTAATTTATAACCTTAAGCCAGTATTTATCACAACAGCATATGAGGATTCACTGTAAACCAAAAATCTTCACAATTAAGAAGTGTTACTCATTTGAAAATAAAACTTACTTTATAACCGAGAATAAGGTTCTGTATAGTTGAGTAAAGATTTCATTGCTATCTTCTAACTCAAAGCATATGTTATATGACTTAACCCATGCAATGTTCTAAAAGAAAGAAGTAAAAAAGGAAAAAGGCAAATATTTTAGTTGCTAAAAATATACAAGAAAATAAATGAAATTTAAATATCATCTAAAGTTATAATACATTGCTTACCTCAAGTAAATAAAAATACCTATTGAATTGAGGGCTCTTTGTATCTTCTAGTCCCTTTAATTGCCTTGTTATAAACATAAATATATCCTTTAAAAAAAAAACAAAGTTTTGCTTAGATTATGAATGCTAAATGGAAATACACACTACACTGGGAGGACTAGCTATACAGTTAATCACCAACTTTGTAAACATCTAAGGATAAATTGTAAAGAACACAAAAAGAAAAGCAGAACTTTTTACAGTATAACTTTACATAAAAATCTTACAAAGGAATACAATGTATAAAAATCATGATACACCTATTATCCTTCACAGGAAATCATTACATAGACCACATGTTAGTGTACAGAAAGAAAATGTTCATCATACTGCAAATTGAACAAATAGGCTTAAAAAGTAAGTCAAAGAAAATTTATATTATTAAAATAAAGGTGTTGCAATAACTGAGAGCTGAGGACTCCCTTAAAAAAGCACAACACATGAAACAACACAACAATTATGTAGCAAGAAAACAATTTAGGAAACATAAACTCCCAAAACAAAATTACAAAGTAGCAATGCAACACATCACACACAGAAGCTTAGACATTTAAGAAAGAGAAATGGAAGTCAGTTTATCTGGCTTCTTAACCATCATTACATTAGAGTCACTTTCTTTCCTGAATCATTTCTCGATCTCTAACTATTCTTTAATTTAGACTTTTTTTAAAAAATATTTCTCTGTGTACATACCTGGGTCTTTAAAGACAGACAAAAAAGTCACTTTCAGTTAAATTTTCCTGAGTTTCAGTTTTTGAAAACTGTGGGAAAACTTAATAAAAAAAACTAATAGTAAAAACTAATTCCCCAAAGGAATTTTGCTACAAATCAATAAGAAAAATGGTTTCCTCTTTTAAAAGGCAAAAATATTTGTTTATTATGAATACAGTATTCTGCCTGCATGCAACTTGTAAGCCAGAAGAGGGCACCAGATCTCATTACAGATGGTTACAGATGGCTGAGAGCCACTGTGTAGTTGCTGGGAATTGAACTCAGTACTACTCTAGCAGAGCAGTCAGAGGTCAGAGCTCTTAACCACTGAGCCAAAAGGCAAAAATATTACATATATGGAAATGACTGAGTAATATTTCAAGAAAAGCACTTTATAAAACATTCATCCTAGAGGCAGGCGGATCTCTGTGAGTTCGAGACCAGCCTGGTCTACAAGAGCGAGTTCCAGGACAGGCTCCAAAGCCACAGAGAAACCCTGTCTCGAAAAACCAAAAAAATAAAAAAATAAACAAAACATTCATCCTTTGAAAATGGCTGCTTTCATAGTAGTAATATATAAAACATAATCTCCATGAATGAGCTTTTCAAACTATCTTTATTGTCTGAAAGAGAGTACTTAGCATACTAGACCTATCAAAAGCTGGAAACAATTGTCAATTCACTCATAGCAAGTCAAATGTCCAATCAGGGTTTACTCATAAAAGTAACAAACTTAGACTGAATGATAAAAATGGAGGCTGACAATTTTCTCTTATTCAGTACTAACCGATGTGGCACTAATGTAGACAAAAATATGGCCTTGAAGATAATTATAATAAAAACTACCCCATACTTAGAAAGCATCCTTAAAAACACAGTGACTCCAGTTCTATCCCCAAAACAGAAAAAGGAGTATGTAAAATGAGACCAAAAGATTGATTCTAGAGACAGAGAAGCAGGCAGATAGACTTTTTAATGTTTCAGACAGTCCACAGAGACCTTTATCTATTAGATATTCTTCTCATAACTGCCCTGATAAAAGAGAACAGATCTTTCACAACACCTTTTCATCACGCCTAAGCCTTGAGCTAGGTCACTGTCCACACTGGCTGAGAAGCCCACACAAGAGGTGAATAAGCTGCAGGGCAGTAGTCTTTATACTTCTTGTTGAGAGAATGTCAACAATACATCTGGTGAGGAAGAGCCTTGGCTTACACAAAACGAATATATCATTCTCTAAACCACTTACATATGCAACACAGGTGAAAAATAACTAACAATAAGATTTCTTAAGTGAAGCAAACTGTCTGCTACTTTTACTTACAATGGATGAATAATCTTACTAAGGAAAGTCATTTTCTGATCAATAGCTTCTAAAATCATTACTACAAAATTTGTCACATAGTCACTTGGTATCTTTTGTACAGTTCTCATTCAGGTTTCTAGTTAAGTGCTATCTTTTAAACAATGCATGTGGTCTTCATTATAAATGCTCAAAAGGAAAAGGAGAATCCCAAAATCATAATGAAAAACACAGCATCATGAGGTCATAATATGAAAACTACAGTTTCCCAGAAAAAAGCCTTGGTGATGCTGGAGATTCTACAAGAACTTCTGTGGCTGTGGCGCATCTGCCATGTAGCATGGAGGTCTACAGATCTTGGGCTCTCTTTGGTGCCCATCATAACCACTCGTGTCCAGAGCTCTGTGTTTGACCTAAATGCTTGTGCCTTCTGAAATATGTGAACTGTGCGCTTCCACTAAGCCAAAGGCTCTATGCCATAGGCCTATAACAAAGACTTTGCCATGTTTCCACCAATCTATTTAAGAGGCCTGGATTAAAGTCTCATGAAACTGAGAACATGAAGAACATGGTATTTTGGGTAGCCTAAATCTATGTTCTTGGGCAAAAGTCATTCATATTCGGCTCCAGAATAAAATATAAGTTCATTCCTTCTGAGGTTGAGGGCTGGGGTGGGTATATGTGTATGTGCGCGCGTGCATGCGTGCCTGTCTTTGTCTGTGACTCTCTTAATCTGCTTACTCTAGAGGTCCAAAATTATATTTTAAAAGTTAATTGTCACAAGAAACAGAAGGTTAATAAAAGACTGGTCCAGCCAATATATCATAATTCAAAGAAATTAGTTAATTTCATTCAATTTAATAGAAAAAAGTGCCAATGCGGCAGTACATCCCATCAGTACTTGCCTTTAGTTTATCAGGAGATGTGTAAGGAGCCTCGGGAGCATAAATCCTGAAAATATCAGCAAGGCAGCAAGCTACCAGCAAACGAACATCTTTATCAGGGTGCTTGAGGAAAAAGTCAGAAGCAAGATGTAAAGCTAGGTTCAGGTAAAGTTCCTTTTCCTCTTCAGAGTCCTGATCCATGTCCATGAAAGTTTTTACAACCATCTATACACAAAAAAAAGATCATCCAATAGTCAGATGTTTCCTGTAAACAATCATGTCGGAAAAAATCATAGCACTTACAAAAAAGTTCACTCAAAACACACTTTCATCAGAAAATTATAGAATTTGAGATACTTCTACAAGTGGAGGGTAAACAATTTTTAAAATATAACTAAAATATTTTTAACCAAGCATGGTAGCACATGCCTGTAATTCCAAGACTCAGAAAGATAAGGTAGAAGAATCATGATTTCAAGTTTAGTTTGAGCTACAAAGCAAAACTCCATCTCAAAAAACCTCATTAATGCTTAATTTTAAAGCAATAGTTCTCAACCTATCTAATGCTGTGACCTTTAATACAGTTCCTCATGTTGTGGATCCCAATCATAAATTTATTTTTTGCTACTTTGTAACTGTAATTTTGCAACTGTTATGAATCATAATGTAAATATCTGTGTTTTCCAAGAATCTTAGGCAACCCATGAAAGGATCATTTGACCCACAAATGGGTCAGAGCCCATAGTTTGAGAATCACTAGTTTAAAGTAAGTATTTGTCATTTGTCCATATCTCTGTAGACCAGACTTTAAGTTTAAAATTCCCCCTCTGCAGTGGCTATTACTCAGGGTCTGTAGCTGTGGAGACTTGTCTCCCTTGCACAGTGTAGGAAGAGCTCTATGGCACTTAAAATCACAGCCCTTTCTTCTTTTCCTAATAGTTCTAGTCCATGAGAACTCCGGTACGAAAATTTCAGTTTCCATCTGTTCTGGTTCATCTTAACATCAACTTGGCTGGATTTGGAATCACATGAAGATACACCTCTGGTAGTGTCAATTAGACTGTTTCCAGAAAGGTTTAGCTGAAGACATATGACCCACTACTGAATGTGGGTTCCTGACTGGATGAAAAGGAAAAGCATTGTAGAGCCATATTCATCTCTCAGCTTCCTTACTATGGATGCAATGTGACCAACTGCCTCACCTTCCTGTTATCAGGCCTTCCCTTGCCATAATGGACTGTACCCTCAAACTGTGAGCCCAAACAAAGCTCTTTTCCTAAAATTGCTGTTGTTGAGTATTTTGCCATAGCAACAATGTATTATTAGCCACTAAACTACTTGAGATTTGATTTTTCTATTACAGCCTACCCAAAAGACTATAAAATGCAGATTCAAGAAAGAATGTCTGGGGTTTAACAATCTGAGCATGTACTATTCTTCAGAGGTCCCATATTCAGTAGCTCACAATCACCTGTAACTCTAGAGCCTGAGGATCCAAAACCCTCTTCTGGCCAATGTGGGCACTACATTTGTATGTGTGCTCATACCCAGCTTAGAGACACACATAATTAAAAAATTTTTTAAAAAAGCACTCTTTTTAAAGGCTATCAAAGATGTATTCCTAAGAAAAATGCATCCTTTACTTACCATGAAGTGACTAAGTACAGTATACAAAAAATATTTCTGGGTCACAGTAAAACAAAATACAATATGGACATCTCATTGGTTCAACAAGATAACACATGTATATGTTACACAGAAATAAGTTGCAAGAAACAGATCTGTCTTCATATTTATTTTTATAAAAGGGGAATTGAAACCAAATTAAGTGAGAATTTATAGTTTAAATTCTGTAATACTTTTTCTAATTTTAGTATTTGTAGAAATGATTAGCTAAAGCTGTCCCATCCTTACTTCAAATAAAACTCAACAAAATGTACTACTTCTTCAAATGAGAATAAAGAAAACTGTAGAACCTGAAAAAAAAAAATGACACTTCACTCTCATGCTGACAAAAGGTAACCACACAGCATCCACTAGGTGGTGCTACACATTCTAAATGTTGAACAGGGCCACAGAGCATCAAAGCCTGTGGTTTCTCCACTTGCTGGAGGCCCGAAGTTCCAAAGTAAAAAATACTTTATTCACACTGAACACATGGAACAGCCGCGGGGACAACGCTGCTAGCAACCCCTCTGCTCTGCCATGCCTGATGCCAAATCCAACAAAACCAAAATGAACAAAATGCACTATTCTCAAGACATAAGCTCTCAACATCTTTGGGCCCATGAAAAGACAAAAGAGGGGATAAAGAGTTAGGTACAGAGTTAATTATTTTTCCTTAGAATCTCTTCATAAAAGAATGGAAAACAAAGTGTATTTTGAATAAAATGTTATAGGAAAACTCAGAAATTATGTAAGAACCACAACCTATATGTTAACAAATTAAAATTTATAAAGCTTATTATACGTATTGTAAGTAGCAAAAAGTATCATCACCCAAAATTAAATCTCTGAGGAGAATGCTAAAAATCACAGCAGTTGTAAGTACAAAAAATGATGAAACTGTGTACTAGCCAGCCTGCTGATGCTGTAAGCAGCTGACAGTAAAAACACATAATACAACACTGTACATGAACACAATGAAACAATCAAATTTGCTCCAAGCCCAGATAAAAGGAATTTTTCCCTACTGTGTACTCAAATAGTGTTGCAAATCCCATTAACAACAATCACTAATCCCAGCATTCAGAAATCTTAGGCAAGATTATAAATTCAAGGCCATCTTGGGTTACATATGGAGTTCTAGGCCAGCCTGAGCTACACAGCAAGAGTGGCCTTAAGAGGAGGAAAAGAGGCCCTCAATTATAACTCAGATGAGGCCTCTAATTTTAAATATATCTGAGAAAATAGTATGCATAAAAGTTATTGTTAACCAGCTTGTATGTATATATGCCTTCAAAGCATTTTTTCCACAAACATGATAGATATTTACCTATCATTTCTGGGATAAATCTGAGAAAATAAATGTACTGATTTCACAAAAATTCAACAGGTCAGGAAAAGATAAATATATAGAAAAGTAAACACATCCTACATAAAAAGAAGTTGAGCTTGGCTCTACTGAATGAGACAGACACAGTTCCTAATGAGACTGAGCTTGTCAGGTTGATGGATACCTTCTCTGCGACAAAGTACCTTTTCTTTCACGTAATAAGCCTCTGACAGCTGCATTCTAATAGCTTAAGGAAAAGTAAACAATATCCAGACCTCAAGTGTAGTTTATGGTAGTATTAACATCACTTACATATACATACACCACACAGCAACCTAATATACTACTGTTCTATAAGGCTTCTGACCCTTCAGTGATGAAAAGTTTTCCAACACTGACAATCAGAACAACAGATCAGTAAACATTACAGAATGTACATGTTGAAATATTACATATGACTCACTAATAAGTGTAATTTTATGTTTTGTACCAGTTGAAAGAAATGGCAAGTATAATTTTATGTTTTCTATTAGTTGAAAAGAAATGAGTATTATAATACTATAGCAAACAAGACAAAAGTCTAAATAACACACACATAAAAGGAAAAAAGTGCTCCCTGAATAATCTTGAGCAACTGGTCAACCAGGTTCACATGAACTTTGTCTGTTAATGCTACTTTAAACATTTTAACAGTCACAGGGACCATTAATGCACTAAAAAATAAAAGGTGAAGCATTATTCAAATATAATCTAAAGAAACCCTTGTTAGGAGAATGCCTATGCAAGGGTAACAACCCGTCTTGGTCTGTTACTGTGTGCCAGAAGCAGAGATAGGCACTAACAGTCAAGCTCTGACTACTCTAAAAATAATGTACCAGGAGGTAAACCTATAGCCAAGGACTCCTATAAATACCTACAAGTTCCTTTCCTATACCTGAAGAGTTGGGGGTGTGGGAGGGGATGATAATGTTCATCAAATAGGAAGAAAGAGCAGATAACTTGATAATGGACAGTATAAAAATATCATGGAATATTTGTCAATCACTCTCCCAGTAGCAGTGGGGTCCCCACTGTTCCTTCCCTGACCTATTCCGACAAACTCTTTCTGTACCATTTGAAGTCTTTAAAATAATTTTCCCCTTGCAAAGCAAGTTACATGGCCCTACATGAAGATCCCCAAAGGAAAGCCCCACTGCCCAGCTGTCTGAACTATACATGTTCACTCACCTTTAAGCGCCTCACCATCTCCTCTTTAGAGATTTTATCTGAGATTTCTTTGACACCAGGAGGGTAAGTAATCTTCCCATCGTTGGTCCTTGTCTTTGAATGAGCCATGATGGAAATGTCTGTACCCCTAAAGCAAGAAAATTATTAGGCACAAACTAAAAACATGCATGTACTATAATAAATATAAAAGATAAGTTCTTATCCAACAATGTGTAATCGCCTCTTACTTTAGAGTAATTTGGTCATCTAATGAAAACTACTTTACCAAAAATTTTCCAAAATTACTGCGGAAAACAAATTTACTTATTTTATTTCCATTAGGAGCAAGCTATATAATTTGTACTAACTCTCCCCAACAAAACGCACAAAATAGAAAACCAAAATAAATAAATGTTTAAATTGGGAAATGAGGGTGAGCATGATCAAAATAAGTTGTAAGAAATTCTCCAAGGATACAAATATATTTAATAAAAAAATAAGGTATCATAAATGATTCAGGTAAAAAAAAATCTAGGGAAAAAACAAGAACCCAGAGAATTAAACACTATAGCTTTCTATGTATCTGGTCTATGAAGTTATCTGCCACCACTGACAAAACCAAGATTCAGTTTCACTGCTCACATTGGACAAAAAGGATAGAATATGTACCTGTCCAAAAAAAAAAAAATCTCCTGAGGGGGCTGGAGAGATGGCTCAGAGGTTAAGAGCACTGGTTGCTCTTCCAGAAATCCTGAGTTCAAGTCCCACACATGGTGGCTCACAACCATCTATAATACATGAAGGCAAAGCACAGTATATATACTAAATAAATAAATCTTTTTAAAAAAATCTCCTGAGATTAATGTGGACTTCTATCCTAGCCCCGCACACTCCACCCAAAGAAAAGATGCACTTACAAAAGCAAGAGGATACCCAGAAATCAGTCTGTGCCCTACAGAAGCCAGAGAAGGTAAAAAGAGTGAAGTAGTAACAGACAAATCCAGAGCATAACAAAGGGAAACTAAAATACACACAGGAAGGACAAGTCTATCTTATGACTCACAGAAGATTGAACAGTCCACATAACTGCACAAGTATTATAAGACAGCAATTGACAAGTTCAAGAAGTAAAAGACAATAAATTCAAAATAACAGGGACAATAAAATTTACACATACTCAGCAGGTCATATTTATATATGCTTGCGCATACATATAAATACATAATGTGTGTATGTAACAAAAAAAAGAAAACGGCTATGTGAAGTGGGAACATGGGAGGGGTTCTAGAGGGTAGCTGGAGGAAGGAAAGATAGGGAAAAGTAATGTAATTCTATTTCAGTTAAAAACATTTTCAAAAAGGGAATAAAATCTCAAAACCAACACACTACCTTAAAAACAAGAACATTTGAAAACAGGTGATTTCTCAGTAGCAACAATATAAGCCAGGGTACAATAAAATCTCATCTTCAATATGCAAACCCAAAGTTTAAATATAAGGAATGTGATTGTTGAGAATAGGTGAAGTAAGTACATATTAGCCAAGCAAAATCTGATAGCTGTCTGTATGTGTAAGTAAACTCAGAACACTGTTTAGCACGTGTTAAACCTTTGTGCATATATGATCCATGTGATCAAGTGAAGAGTAACATAAAGAAGACAGAAGCAAGTAGATCTCTTGTGAGTTCTAGGCCAGCCATGCTATATAGTGAAACTCGTTTGTGTGAGGTTTAAAATGTAGACAAGAGGATTTTCTAAGTAAAATATCAAAAAATATTCCCTAGAAAACCAAGCAAAAGAAAGCACATGATCTAAATATCACACACACGCGCACACATGCACGGCTCCAGGATCTACTTCTTTGTATGTGCTCAAGAGAAACAAACACACATGTCTAGTGTAAGGCAAACACAAGTGTCTATCAACCATAGGATAAGTAAACTGTGGTCTATTCATACAACAAAAATACAACTATGGAGTCAATCAACTATTGCTTTGTTAGAATAATAATGTAGATTAGCATTAGGGTTAACTGAAGGATATCAAGCACGAAACCCCACAGAGTACATGCTTATATGAAAATTCTAAACCAGACAAACCTCTACAATGTTTAAAGCAGTAGTCAAGGCAGAAAAGAATTGGTACAGTATACCTATCTCATAAGTGACTTGTAGAACTATAACATAAAAAAAGAAAAAAAACTTGCAAAAGGACACTATAAAAATACAATCATACTGAATGGCAAGGAGAACTTTACAAGGCAGGTAGAAGCCTAATGCAAGAGAAACGTCTACGAGTAAACAAGCATGGCTCCAGCTAAGACTCCTCGCAGCAGTGGATGCATAGCTTGAAGTGGCCATCTCTGTGATCAGATTGTTGGCTACCCTGGTTGTCATCAGAGAGCCTTCATCCAGAAGTGAGTGCTGGGATTAAAAACCACCACCTGGAGTAGCTTTCTGTTTAAAATTATTCTAAAATAAAAGTTTTTCAAATAAAAAAGTCACATAAACAAGAGTTTAAAAACACAATTTACACAGAAAAGCACAATGAAAAGATGCATTTTCATGAAGCCTGAGAGAAATTATGAAAACTCTAAATACCTGAAAAGATACTGAACTCATGAAATAAAGAACTAAAACACTGCAAAAATACATCTTCCTGCATAGACTAGTGATTTAATGATCATCAGATCAAGCTTTGGTTCTGAAGTGGGGTACAGCTCAGTGAATGGACCCCAAGTTCAATCAAGGAGGACTTGTGGTTGGGGGTAGAAACATGACAGCTGGACACGGTGGTATACTCCTATGATCCTAGAAACAGAGGATCAGGAGTTCAAGGATAGTCTGATAGGTAGCAATTTCCAGACCAGCCCATATATGAGGCTTTATATTAAAAAACAAAAAACGGGGGCTGGAGAGATGGCTCAGAGGTTAAGAGCACTGACTGCTCTTCCAGAAGTCCTGAGTTCAATTCCCAGCAACCACATAGTGGCTCATAGCCATCTGTAATGAGATCTGGTGCCCCCTTCTGGCCAGCAAGCATATAGACAGACAGAACACTGTATACATCATAAATAAATAAATCTTTAAAAAAAAAACGGGAAGGTATTCATACATTTAAAGTGAGTGAGTGAGTATGTAAAGATTAACTAAAATATAAAAAAGGTAAAACGGAAAGAAGACCAAAAAGAGGCAAAGAAGAATGTGGAGAAGTGGTATGGGGAAAAAGAGAAGGAGGAAAGGGGAGGAAGAGAGACAAAGAAAAGAAGCAGAGGCAGAAAAAAAAGAAATTGGAAAAATTTATTCTACAAATATATATTAAAGGTGTGGACTTGGTTCTACCAAATATTAAAAACCAATATGAAGCTAAAGTAATTTAGACAATGTGGTATTGGTGAGGGGAAAAAAAGATTCAATGGAGCCTAAGGAAAGGCCTAAAACAGACTCAAAACATGAAACTTACGTGAAAAGTGACAAGATGTCAGTCAGTAAGAACAAAACAAAAAGTACTGCTGTTCCCATACTTCATAGAAACATAAAATGAACCCTGGGTAAATTAGTAATCAGGTATCAAAACCAAATGTAAAAGCCTTTAGAATGTGGTAAGAGAATGAGCACTGTTTATAAAGCTCATAGGTGTGCCCTTTTAAACAAACAACATATTCATCAGAAGCCTAGGCTAAGTCACTCGAGGGGAGCATTCCTAAATGTAGCAGACTTCACAACTGTCCACAAGTCTGCAATATAAGAACGTCAGCACAGATGAGCTGTTCAAGAGTAGACAGCACAGAATGCGCAAATCCGTGAGTTCAAGTTACCATGCACCTACTTTTTGCATAATATCTCAGCAATATCTATTGGAGAAATGAGTTAAAATGGATCTCAGAGTCTACCAAAAGAAACACATAACTCTAAATAACTAAACCACAGTAGACTTTGAAATCATCATAATGGAAACAGCAAACATGAAGCCTGGGGAAAGGATTTAAGCATTAGCATTTCTATAAAGGTATGGAGAGGATTGTATAAACAACAAGAAAAAAAATGGCAAGGTTCAGAATTCGTCACTGAAGGGGAGAAAGGGGAACGATGTAACACACGGAAAATGTAGCTACAAGAAAAGAGAGCTAAAAAAGAAAAGATAAGCCGGGCAGTGGTGGTGCACGCCTTTAATCCCTACACCTTTAATCTTCTAGCCTTCTTGAGCACTGCAAGCATGTGGTGCACACACATAAATGCCAGAAAAACATTCATACATTTATTTTCAATTGTGCTGCAAAGATTGCTCAGGGGGTAAGAGTACTGGCTGCTCTTACACAGGTCTTGGGTTCATTTCTCAGCACTTACATAGTGGCTCACAACCACCTGTAACTCTAGTTCCAGGGGATCTGATGCCCTCTTCTGACCTCTGCAGGTACTGCACACACGTTGTACACACATAAAACAAAAATAAATAAGTATAAAAAATTTCAACTAAATTTATTTTTCATCAATTTATAGTAAAAAAAAGATAACCTAGGATTATTTTTAGTAAGTGATTTGAAACTTTCAGAAAGCACTTCAATTTTAAAAATTATATGTATGGCCTGTGCTGAGAGGATCCAGACAGGTCGAGGAACTGAGTACAGGCCCCCTCAAACTCCCTAAGCTTTTCTGGGCATTCAGCGGGGTGTTTCCCAGCTGCTGGCTTTCTTTGGCACACTCTGGCCTGCCCCCAAGCACCCATTTTCATCTGCAAGGTCCTTGGGTCCCCCAACTCAGCAAGCTCCAGGGCTGAGAGGTTGGGGAGCCAGTGGGAGTGTCCCTGCCGCTGGGGCTTCTTTATACTGCCCCACCCTGCAACGCAAGTCCACCTTTTTGTCTGCAAGGTCCTTGGAGCCAGCAAGAGGCCCTGCTCCTGTGCTGAAAGGATTGAGACAGGTGAGTGAATGGCCGCATGGCCAGACGATCCTGGGGAACGAAGTACAGGCCCCCTACAACTCCCTAAGCTTTTCTGGCCATCGGGCTGGGTGTTTCCCAGCTGCTGGCTTTCTTTAGCACATTCTGCCCTGCCCCCAAGCACTCCTTTTCATCTGCAAGGTCCTTAGATCCCCCGGCTCAGCCTGCTTCAGGGCAGAGGGGATCTGAGAGCCAGCTCCAGTGCTGAGGGGACCTAAGAGAGGGCAGACCAAGAAAAACTCCCAAGTACACAGTCAGCCATAGAAAAGATTGGACCAAGACGCTAAGACCCTGCTGGCCTCATTTGAAGGAAGAGATGGGCAGGTGCCAAAGCAGGAATTCCCCCAACAACCTGAAAAGCAGCATGATGACACCAGAATCCAGCGAACACTCAACAGGAAGACTTGAACACTTTAAGCCAAAAGAAGTTGAAGAAATCGACTTATGAAAATGATCGACTTATGAAAATGATCGAGACCATTAAACAGGAAGTGAAAAACTCCCTTAAAGAAATGGAAGAGAAGACAAACAAAAAGTTAGAAGAAATTAATAAATCCTTCAAAGATATTCAAGAAAGCCAAGAAAAAGCAATCAAACAGCTAAAGGAAACAGTTCAAGACTTAAAGACCGAAATGGAGGTACTGAAGAAAACACAAACCGAGAGATGGCTGGATATGGAAAATCTGGGTAAACAAACAGAAACTACAGAGACAAGTACAACCAATAGAATATAAGAGATAGAAGAAAGAATCTCAGGGGCTGAGGATACAATAGAGGAAATAGACTCACTGATCAAAGAAAACAGCAAATCCAACAAATTCTTAACACAAAACATCCAGGAAATTTGGGACACCATGAAAATACCAAACCTAAAAATAAGAGGGGTAGAAGAAGGAGAATTCCAGCTCAAAGGCCCAGAAAATACATACAACAAAATAATAGAAGAAAACTTTCCCAACCTAAAGAAAGATATTCCTATAAAGGTACAAGAAGCTTACAGAACACCAAATAGACTGGATCAAAAAAAAAAAATCCCCTCGCTATATAATAATCAAAACACAAAACATACAGAATAAAGAAAACACTGAAAAAAAAGAATACCAAGAGCTACAAAGAAAAAAGGTCAAGTAACATATAAAGGTAACCTAGCAGAATTATACCCTGACTTCTCAATGGAAACCATGAAAGCCAGAAGGTCTTGGATAGATGTGCTACAGACCCTAAAAGACCATGAATGCAAGCCCAGACTACAATATCCAGCAAAACTTTCTTTCACCATCGATAGAGAAAAAAAGATATTCCATGACAAAAACAGACTTAAACAATACGTATCCACAAACCCAGCCTTACAGAAAGTACTAGAAGGAAAACCTCAACTCAAGGAAGCCAACAACACCCACAATAGCACAGACATCTAACAGTCCTCCACGAACACAACTCAAAGAAGGGAAACACACAAACACTACCACCAAAAAAATAACTGGAGTTAACAACCACTGGTCATTAATATTGCTTATTATCAATGGACTCAATTGACCTATAAAAAGGCACACATTAAAAGAATGGAAACAAAAACAGGACCCAACATTCTGCCATTTACAAGAAACACACCTCAACCTCAAAGACAGACACTACCTCAGAGAGTAAAGGGTTGGAAAAAGGTTTTCCAAGCAAACGAACCTAAGAAACGAGCGGGTATGGCTATACTAATATCTAACAAAATTGATTTCAAACTAAAATCAATCAGAAGAGATGGAAAAGGACACTTTATACTCATAACAGGAACAATTCATCAAGATGAAGTCTCAAACCTGAATATCTGTGCCCCTAACATAAAAGCACCCACATATGTAAAAGAAACTTTTCTAGAACTCAAATCACACATCAAACCCCACACACTAATAGTAGGAAATTTCAACACTCCTCTCTCACAAATAGACAAATAGACCACACAGAAACTTAACAGAAAATAAGAGAACTAACAGATCTAATGAATCAAATGGACTTAACATACATCTATAGAACATTCCACCAAAACAGGAAAGAATATACCTTCTTCTCAGCATCTCATGGAACCTTCTTTAAAATTGATCACATACTCGGTAACAAAGCAAACATCCACAGATACAAAAAAAATGGAATAACCACCTGTGTCTTATCATATCACCATGGAGTAAAGCTAGAATTTAACAACAATCCCACCCCCAGAAAGCCTACAAACTCAAGGAAACTGAACAGTCAACTACTGAACCACTCCTGGGTCAAGGAAAAAATAAAGAAAGAAATTAAAACCTTCCTTGAATTCAACGAAAACGATGTCACAACATACCCAAACCTATGGGACACTATGAAAGCAGTGCTAAGAGGAAAGTTCATAGCACTAAGTGCCCACATAAAGAAAATGGAGAAAGCTCACATTAGAGACTTTAACAACACACCTGAAAGCTCTAGAAAAAAAAAAGCAGACTCACTCAGGAAGAATAGAAGACTGGAAATAATCAATCTGAGGGATGAAATCAACAAAATAGAAACACAGAAAACAATCCAAAGAATCAATGAAACAAAGAGCTGGTTCTTTGAGAAAATCAACAAGACTGACATGCCCCTATCTAAACTAATCAAAAGGTGGAGAGAGAACACTCAAATTAACAAGATCAGAAACGAAAGGGGGGACATAACAACAGACACTGAGGAAATTCAGAGAATCATTAGGTCTTACTACAAAAGCCTGTACTCCACAAAATTGGAAAATGGAAAAGAAATGGACATTTTTTAAATAAATACCATATGCCAAAATTAAATCAAGACCAGGTGAACAATTTAAATAGACCTATAAGTCGTGAGGACATAGAAGCTGTCATCAAAAACCTCCCAAGCAAAAAAAGCCCAGGACCAGGCGGTTTTAGTGCAGAATTCCACCAGACCTCCCAAGAAGAGCTAATACCTATACTCCTTAATGTGTTCCACATAATAGAAACAGAAGAGTCATTGCCAAACTCTTTTTATGAAGCTATAGTTACCCTGATACCAAAACCACACAAAGACTCAACCAAGAAAGAAAATTACAGACCAATCTCACTCATGAACATCGATGCAAAAATTCTCAATAAAATACTGGCAAACCAAATCCAAGAACACATAAAAAAAATCATCCTGGGGCTGGAGAGATGGCTCAGTGGTTAAGAGCATTGCCTGCTCTTCCAAAGGTCCTGAGTTCAATTCCCAGCAACCACATGGTGGCTCACAACCATCTGTAATGAAGTCTGGTGTAATGAAGTCTGGTGTAATGAAGACAGAATAGTGTATACAAAATAAATAAATATTTTTAAAAAAATCATCCATTGTGATCAAGTTGGCGTCATCCCAGAGATGCAGGGCTGGTTCAACATACGAAAATCTATCAATGTAATCCATCATATAAATAAACTGAAAGAAAAAACCATATGATCATTTCATTAGATGCTGAAAAAGCATTTGACAAAATTCAACACCCCTGTATGATAAAGGTCTTAGAGAGATTAGGGATACAAGGATCATAACTAGATATAATAAAAGCAATATACAGCAAGCTGACAGCCAACATCAAATTAAATGGAGAGAAACTCAAAGTGATTCCACCAAAATCAGGAACAAGACAAGGCTGTCTGCTTTCTCCATATCTCTTCAACATAGTGCTTGAAGTTCTAGCAATAGCAATAAGGCAACATAAGGAGATCAAGGGGATTTGAATTGGAAAGGAAGAAGTCAAACTTTTGTTATTTACAGATGATATGATAGTGTACATAAGTGACCCCAAAAACTCTACCAGAGAATTCCTACAGCTGATAAATACCTTCAGTGATATGGCAGGATACAAGATCAACTCAAAAAAATCAATAGCCCTTCTATACACAAAGGATAAAGAAGCAGAGAGGGAAATCAGAGAAACATCATCTTTCATAATAGCCACAAATAGCATAAAGTATCTTGGGCTAACACTAACAAAGGAAGTAAAAGATCTATTTGACAAGAACTTAAAGTCTTTGAAGAAAGAAAATGAAGAGGACACCAGAAAATGGAAGGATCTCCCATGCTCTTGGATTGGTAGGATCAACATAGTAAAAATGGCAATTCTACCAAAGGCAATCTATAGATTCAATGCAATCCCCATCAAAATCCCAACAAAATTCTTCATAGACTTGAGAGAACAATATTCAACTTTATACGGAAAAACAAATAACCCAGGATAGCCAAAACAATCCTATACAATAAAGGAATTTCCGGAGGCATTACCTGACATCAAACTCTATTACAGAGCCACAGTAATAAAAACAGCTTGGTATTTGCATAAAAACAGAGACGTTGACCAATAGAATAGAAGATCCGGATATTAATGCACAAAGCTATGAACAGCTGATTTTTGACAAAGAAGCTAAAGTTATACAATGGAAGAAAGAAAGCATCTTTAACGAATGGTGCTGGCATAACTGGATGTCAACCTGTAGAAGAATGAAAAGAGATCCATATCTATCGCCATGTACAAAACTCAAGTCTAAATGGATTAAAGACCTCAATATAAATCCAACCTGATAGAAGAGAAAGTGGGAAGTAGCCTGCAATATATGGGCACAGGAAACTACTTCTTACGTATAACCCCAGAAGCACAGACTATAAGAGCAACAATGAATAAATGGGACCTCCTGAAACTGAGCAGCTTCTGTAAGCAAAGGACACAGTCATTAAGACAAAAAGGCAACCCTCTGAATGCGAGATCTTCACCAACCCCACATCAGACAAAGGTCTGATCTCCAAAATATATAAAGAACTCAAGAAACTAGACATTAAAATTCTAAATAACCCAATTAAAAAGTAGGGCACTGAACTGAACAGAGAATTCAACAGAAGAACTTCAAATGGCCAAAAGATACTTAAGGACATGTTCAACTTCCTTAGCTATCAGGGAAATGAAAATCAAAACAACTTTAAGATACCATCTTACACCTGTCAGAATGGCTAAAATCAAAAACACCAAGGATAGCCTATGCTGGAGAGGATGTGTAGTAAGGGGGACACTCATCCATTGCTGGTGGGAATGCAAACTTGTGCAACCACTTTGGAAATCAGTGTGGTGATTTCTCAGGAAATTGGGAGTCAACCTACCTCAGGATCCAGCAATACCACTCTTGGGAGTATACCCAAGAGATGCCCAATCATACTACAAAAGCATTTGTTCAACTATGTTCATAGCAGCATTATTTGTAATAGTCAGAATCTGGAGACAACCTAGATGCCCCTCAATGGAAGAATGGATAAATAAAGTGTGGCACATCTACACATTAGAGTACGACTCAGCGGTAAAAAACAATGACATCTTGAATTTTGCATGCAAATAGATGGAAGTAGAAAACACTATCCTGAGTGAGACAACCCAGCCACATTCAGACCCAAAAATACGAATATGGTATGTACTCACTCATTAGTGGATTCTAGCCATAAACAAAGGACATTGAGCCTATAGTTCATGATCCTAGAGAACCTAAGTAATAAGGTAAACACAAAGAAAAACATATATAGATCCTCCTGGAAATTGGAAGCAGACAAGATCGCCAGGCAAAAGTTGGGAGCATGGGGCTGAGGGTGGGGTGAGGAGGGGGAAAGGGAGAGAGGGAGAAAGAAGGGAGAAGGGGAGGGTTGTGGAGAGCTTGGGGGAGTGGGATGGTTGAGATGGAGGAAGGACAGATATGGGAGCAGGGAAGAAGATATATTAATTAAGGGAGGCATTGTGGGGTTGGCAAGAGGCTTGACTCTAGAGGGGGTCCCAGATGTCCACAGGGATGTCCCAAGCTAGGACCCTGGGCAGTGGAGGAGAGGGTGCCTGAACTGACCTTGTCCTGTAGTCAGACTGATGACTATCTTGAATATCACCATAGAACCTTCGTCTGGCGACAGATGGAGATAGAGACAGAGACCCACAGGGGAGTACTGGACTGAGCTCCCAAGGTCCAGTTGAAGAACAGAAGGAGGGAGAATATGACCAAGGAAGTCAGGACCATGAGAGGTTGATCCACCCACTGAGGCAGTGTGCCTGAACTAATGGGAGCTCACCAAAGCCAGCTAGACTGGGACTGAACAAGCATGGGATCAAACTGGACCCTCTGAATGTGGCTGACAATTGGGGCAGACTGAGAAGCCAATGATAATGGCACTGGGATTTGTCTCTACTGCATGTACTGACTTTTTGGGATCGTATTCTATTTGGATGAATACCTTCCTAAGCCTGGATGAAGAGGGGAGGGCCTTGGACTTCCCACAGGGCAGGGAACCCTATCCTCTCTTAGGACTGGAGGGGGAGGGGGAGAGGGGGAGTAGGAGAGCAGGAGGAAAGAGGGAGGAAGTGGAAATTTTGATTCCTATTTATAAAGTAATAAAAAATTATCAGAGAAAAAAATAAAACAAATTCTTTAAAGAGACAGTACAGAGAGTCATAGATTAAAGGAATATAAAAATAAACCACATAAAGATAGAAAATACACAGAGTCTGGATTATGTATATTATTGTGTTTTCTTTAAATTTTTTGAATATGAATAAGCTAAGTACAGAGAGACATTTTATTGTACATGCTGCTAAGCTAAACCAACATATATATTTTAAAGGTATCTTGACTTCAAAATTTGGGTCTAAGAATACGTTGCTTTGGAAAAAGAGGTTCTGCTTTTGTTTCCATAGCAGATGAGAACTGGTGGATTTCTTCCAGACTAATGTGGTTTGATGGACTAAGACCTCCCAAAAGGTCACCATGAACACCCCCCAAAAATTACTTCACCCAACAAAAAGCAGGAAGCAGTTTGGAGAGAACCACTCCCAAATTCCCTAAATGATTGTTAATAAATGTTTGTTTTTATTTAAAGGGGGATAGGACATAGAAATGAATACTTTGCATTGATGTAGATCTTGGTCTATTGATACAAATTTAAGGTCAACTTTGCTATATGTATTTCTGCTCTTGATTAAGGTATTATGTTTGTGCGGTTTATTTAAAAATGTAATGTATAATTAAGAAATACAGGTTAATAGATAGCCATCTATAATAATTAAGTTTGTAGTCATGTTACTTAGGTTTTCTAGATACACAGAGATATATTTCAGACAGATAGTTATTCTTCAAACCTTTCAAGACTAACAGAATATGGCATTTAAAATGTTTAAGAAATTAGAACTTTTCTCAACAATGAGACACATCTGCTCCTGGCAGCACCAATTTGCTTCAAGAGGATGATGGGCATCAAAGAGGTTCCTTATGGACTTTGTTAGTCATTTGGGCAAGACATAGCTCTTGCTTGGACTACTTGATGGAATGCTGTGTGAACTGGACATGCAAGACCCACAAATGACTGTTGAACTTGCCTAAAGGTGAGATGGTCCTTCAGGGTTCCTGCTTCATGAAAGAGTCTGACAGACATTCTGCAGGATATAGAACAAAGTGACTGGCAAACTGTCAATAGAGGTGAAACAGTTTTTCAAATTCCCTGACTCATGGAAAAGTCTGCCAGATACTATGGGCCTGTAGGCTTAAGATGAATGCCCCAACATTACAGAACTTTGGGTGACTGTCCTGGTAGTGAGATGTCTCTGTCAATTCTAGAGTTTTGGAAGTTGCTTACAATGCACTTCCTATTTTCTTATCCTTCTGGTGTCTTTCAAAAGCTGAAGAGATAGTTATAATTTTCCTTAGTATGTAAAAGGATAAATCAGATATAAAACTTTAGACTCATGAAGACAAAATAGATGATAGAGTAGTTTCCTTAATTTGTCAAATATAAATGGACCAAATAGTGTAACTATAATTTTTGCTTGATACCTGTTTTGTTATATGTAATTCTACTATATTAAATTATAAACCTTCCTTTTTATTTAAAAAATTATATGTATGTTGTTGCATTTATATTTTGTATTTGGTACAAACAATAGACACAAGGAAATAATCTAAATACTATAATCTTTGCAAAGCTCAGTTATTTAAAAGAAATTGCATTTTATTTTTAAAGCCAGGTGTAGCAGCAAACACATTTAATCCCAGCACTGCAGAAGTAGAGGCAGGAGGATTTCTGAGTTCTGGGACAGCCAGGGATACATAATGAGACCCTGTCTCAACACAGAGATAGTCCCCAAAAAGGAAAGAATTGTTTCTAAAAAGTTTTATTAATATTTTGAAAATATCATACAATGTATTTTGGTCATGTCCACATCCTTCCCCTTCACCTCCCAATCCAACCAAGTTTGAGTTTTGTGGTTTTAATTTGTTTAGTTTTGTCTTTTCTTTTTTTAAATCCCTGAAGTCCAATGTGTGCTGCCTAACAACTCAGAATAGTGGAACCTGCCCTCAGTGTAGCTGACCTACTGGGGTAATACAATTAAGAAAACTGACTCTCTTCTTTCCCAGCAGCTATCAAATGCCACTAGCTCATCAGATAGAGATGAGATTTTGTGCCCATCAATTGCTGTGAATTCATATATGCAATTGCCCCCAAGGTGCCTAAAAAACAAAACAAAAGTTTCCTCTAAAACTCTTTTCTGTCCCCTTTTCCTCAAAGATCCCTGAGCCTTAGGGCTAGGAGTGTGATAGGTATATATTCATTCCATTTAGGGTTGAGTACACTACCATCTAAAAGGAAGATAAAGAGTTAGGGGTACTTGGTTCTTCTTCTCGCCCTAAAACTGGAACCTGCTAGTTGAAGAGGGTAAAGTTAGTCATTGACAATAGATTGTCATTGAATTCTGCTGTAGTTCCTTTGTGTTCTCTATACAAGTTGGTGTTTTATGCTGACTGTGGACCCAGATCAGTAAGAGCCTGGGATGCATTCACTTTAGACATGTCCCTTTTTTGTGTGTACTGGTAGCTATTACTGACTGAGCTTTATAGACAGTTGTTGTGGCACTACTAGTTTGAGAGACCCCTTCTTCAGCAAATATCTAAGATGAGGGCTATCTCTTTACTGGGAAAGCAAGCAGAGAGAGTACTGAGCTCTCAAGGAGGGTGATGTGGAGTATGCGTGTGTGGAACCAAAGGAACCAAACTTTCTGTCTACTGTTGGTCTCTTAGTGCTTCCAAACTTTCCGTAGCCATAGCTGTCTAATTGGAACAAGCTGTGGAAATTCAGCAGCTGTCCAGAATAGGGCTCGGTGCTTACAGAAGTGTCTTGCAGCAAACTACAGATGGCCTCTTAAGGCCTAGAAATTGATGGTCATGGGTTCAGAGCCTCCAGCTGAGCTTGCTCTTTGTTGTAGAGTGGGATCACCAACCTCTGTCCCTCTATAGCTAGCTTGCCCTGCTGCTCATTCTTTGTAGGTCGGTGTGAGCCCTCTGTGTCTAGTTTATTTTTCTCCTTTCAAGACAGAGTCTAAGGTAGTCCAGGTTGTCTTAGAACTCACTATGTATTGAAGTGGGTGCTGCTGACCTTTGACTGTTCATCTTCCTAATTCTACCCCTCAAGCACTTGGATTACAGGCATGTTCCAGTATATACAATTTTTAGGACTGTTTCTTGATGTTTTTTCTTGCTCAGTAAGTGTGGTTGAGTGTTCACAGGCTCTTGGCTTGTGAAACAGACATTAGAGAATTAATACTTTTTTGGTAATTCTTTGGAATACAGTATACAATCATTACACAGTTGTATATCTAGTCAGTGAAATGACTTATAGGGTAAAGGTTCTTGGCGGCAAGGTTGAGAACCTCATTTTCCTACTTCCCCCCAAGTTATCCTCTGACCTCCTCATGTGTGCCCACATATATACATAATACATACACACAAATAGAATAAGTAAACATAAGAAGAAACCATTTTTAAAAATAATAAGTTGTGTTGGCATAACCAATATGCTGTGATCTGTGCTTAAATGTATGCACAAGATATGAATAATATGAATATAAGATGACATTTTCTATACAACAAGCACTACCAATACAAATCAAAACAACAAAACAAAACAAGCTAGGGGCCAGTTAAAATGGCCCAGCAGGTAAAGGCACCTGCAATCAAGCCTGACAATATGAGTTCAATCCCCAGAACACACATGGTAGACGGAGAGAACTGACTCTCACAATTTCTCCTCTGGCTTCCACAGGCATGTAGTGTCTCACTACACAAATACACACACTAAAATAATGCATTCTTAAATATTGTGTAGCACAGTAGCACATTAATCTCAGCACTCTCAAGGCACAGGCAGGCCTATCTCTGTGAATTCAAGGCCAACCTGGTCTATATAGTGAGTTCCAGGTCAAGCTACATAGTGAGAACTCCTCTTCAAAAATATCTATACACACACACACACACACACATACAAAATCAATCACTATACATAAGTATAATTTGGGAATCAAAAAGCTCTAAAATAAAATACTAAACAACATTAACATGGATAAAGGGAAGAGGATACAAATTGAGAAGCCTTAGTATTTGTGTCAATTTTTTGTTGTTATTTTGTTTTGTTTTAAGTTTCCCTGTGTAGCCCTGGCTGTACTAGAACTTACCCGGGGCAGAACAGGGTGGCTTTGAACTCAGAGATGTGCTTTCCTCTGCCTCCCCAGCACTGAGATTAAAGGCATGTGCCACCACCGCCAAGCTTTAGTGTCAAATTCTCAAAATGCAGAATTTCAAGGGTAAAAGTTTTTTAAGAAAAAAAAAGAAAATTGTTGACTGTAGATAAACTCCTACCAGGAAAAAAAAAAGTAAAAGATTAGCAGACAAATATAAATAACCATTTTAAAGCAAGCAAGCAAAGACGAAAGAGAGGCATGGTAAATAAAAGCAGAAATTGTCACTAAAATTCCAGCATTCTGGATGCTAAAGCAGAAGTATGGCAGGTTTGATGCTAGTCTGGGCTACACAGAAAATTCTGGACCACCTTAGGCTACTCAGCAAGATTCTGTCCTTTTATGTTTGTTTGTTTGTTTGTTTGTTTGTTTTCAAGACAAGGTTTCTCTGTGTAACAGCTCTGGCTGTCCTTGAACTTGCTCTGTAGAGCAGGCTGGCTTTGAACTCACAGCAATCCACTTGGCTCTGCTTCCCAAATGTGCTACCAGGCCCAGCAAGACTCTGTCTTAAAAGGCCAAGAAATTGAAAACATATTTTGGAAGCCAACAGCGAAAATCAGGTACCTATAATCCTTTTTAACATTTATTTTATTATCAAATATGTGTATATGTGTGTGTAAGTACAATGCCCAAGGAGGCCAGAAGGCTTATCCACCCTGGAGAGATGAAGTTACAGTCAGTTGTGAGCTGCCTAATGTTGGTGTTGGAAACTGAACTCAGGTCTCCTTCAAAAGCAATATGCACTCTTAACCACTAAGCCCCAGTGCCTCTATATATATGCATATTGTGTATGTATTATGTATTTATACGTATATTATATATTTATGCATATGTCATATATTTATACATGTGTAATATATTTGTGCATATATGATTTGGGGGTGGTTTGTTTGTTTTGAGACAGGGTAGTTAGTCCTGATTGTACCAGAATTAAATCTGTAGACCAGGCTGCCCTCAAACTCAGAAATCTGCTTGCCTCTGCCTCCTGAGTGCTTGGATTAAAAGTATGTGCAGCCAACATCTGGCTAATGCCTATACTCTTAACAGACCAAGCAGTTTTTAAAACACAAAGAAGAACTGGAGAGAATGATTCAGTCAGTCAAGTGCTCACTTTGAAAGTGTAAGTGCCTGAGTTGGGCTCCAGAACCTATATAAAGCTCCCCCTGGCAATCTTACTCCTGGGAAGTAGAGATAAGAGGATCCCCAGGACAGCCCAGTTTAAGATTCCATCCAAAAAAGATTATATTCAAGCCACAAGCAAAGTGATTCAAATTTATGTAAACTATTGAACATGAAAATTAATCAACCTAATTTATATCAAACATCATACAAATTTGGGGGTGTTTTTGTTTTTCTTTGCCTCATAGTACAAGTTTTAAAACATCTTTCCCGGGCTGGAGAGATGGCTCAGTGGTTAAGAGCACTGGCTGCTCTTCCAGAGGTTCTGAGTTCGATTCCCAGCAACCACATGGTGGCTCACAACCATCTGTAATGAGATCTGGCGCCCTCTTCTGGCGTGCAGGCATACATAGAGGCAGAATGTTGTATAGATAATAAATAAATCTTAAAAAAAAAAACATCTTTCCCATTGCCGATAGATTATACACTAGAAAAACTAGAGGTCATAATTAACATGTCTGATTAGTTTTTAGAGCCCCGCTTCTTAAGCTATGGATCACAAGCCCCGTTTGGGGTCATGTAATTAAATGTGATGGTTGTAGAAACTCTGGCAGTATTAAAACGTTTCTTAGCACATAATGACCAAAGTCAAATGCACAATGAATATAAAACATAAATAAGACCACACCCACTCACATCACACAACTTCATGCTGCCTTGGTTCTAAACACACAGCACAGTGTGAGATCACATGACACAACACCAACACCACCTCACAGTACTTCAGCCCAGCTAAGAGGTGTGCAGTAGACTGTTGTTTTCACTGTACACCACACAGTCTTCTGTTCTTGCAGACTTGTGGCTTAGTTACTATTTCCTATGGTCATTCCTCTGGATGTAAATATTAAGTCATCTTTGGACTGTATTCTGTCAGCATGTGAGATTTTAAAAACTGCTGTTCTCAGTTGCTACCTTGAGTTTTATTAAGAAACTGTTAAATATGGGGCAGGAGAATTGGCTTAGTCAGCCGAACAAGCGTTAGGACCTGAGTCTGGGTCCCCAGCACTCATGTCAAAGCTGAATGTGTTGATACTTGTCTGTAACCCCAACACTGGAGAAGATACAGGCAGGTCCCTGGAACTCATTGACTAGCCAGTCTAACCAAATCAATGAGCTCCAGGCTTAACAAGAAAGAAGATAGAATGACCAAGGAGAACATCCAACACCATCCTCTGACCTACACCTACACCCACACCCATACACACCCACACACACAGAAGCACACATGCATACACTACAACACACATACTGGCCAAAAAAACAAAAAAAATATATTTCGGCTTGTGATTAAAAGAGAATTTCAGCCAGGCGGTGGTGACGCATGCCTTTAATCCCAGCACTTGGAAGGCAGAGGCAGGCGGATCTCTGTGAGTTCGAGGCCAGCCTGGTCTACAACAGCTAGTTCCAGGACAGGCTCTAAAGCTACAGAGAAACTCTGTCTCAAAAAACCAAAAAAAAAAAAAAAAAAAAAAAAAAAAAAAAAAAAAAAAAAAAAAAAGATAGCCAAAACAATCCTGGGCAACAAAAGAACTTCTGGAGGCGTCACAATCCCTGACTTCAAACTCTACTACAGAGCTGTAGTACTGAAACAGCCTGGTACTGGCATAAAAACAGACAGGACGACCAATGGAACCAAATAGAAGACCTGGATATCAATCCACACATCTTCGAACACCTAATCTTTGATAAAGAAGCAAAAAATATCAAATGGAAAAAAGAAAGCTTTTTTTTTTCTTTTTTTGGTTTTTCGAGACAGGGTTTCTCTGTGGCTTTGAAGCCTGTCCTGGAACTAGCTCTGTAGACCAGGCTGGTCTTGAACTCACAGAGATCCACCTGCCTCTGCCTCCCGAGTGCTGGGATTAAAGGCGTGCGCCACCACCGCCCGGTAAGAAAGCATATTTAACAAGTGGTGCTGGCATAACTGAATATCAACATGTAGAAAAATGAAAATAGACCCATATCTATCACCATGCACAAAACTCAAATCCAAATGGATCAAAGACCTCAATATAAAGTCAGCCACACTGAACCTTATAGAAGAGAAACTGGGAAGTACACTTGAACGCATTGGCACAGGGAACCACTTCCTAAATAGAACCCCAGCAGCACAGACACTCAGAGAAACAATTAATAAATGGGACCTCCTGAAACTGAGAAGCTTCTATAAAGCAAAGGACACAGTCAACAAGATAAAACGACAGCCTACAGAATGGGAAAAGATCTTCACTATCCCCACATCAGACAGAGGTCTGATCTCCAAAATATACAAGGAACTGAAGAAATTGGACACCAAAAGATCACGTAATCCAATAAAAAAATGGAGCACAGACCTAAACAGAGACCTCTCAACAGAGGAATCTAAAATGGCTGAAAGACACTTAAGGAAATGTTCAACATCCTTAGTCATCAGAGAAATGCAAATCAAAACAACTCTGAGATTCTATCTTACACCTGTAAGAATGGCCTAAGATCAAAAACACTGATGACAACTTATGCTGGAGATGTTGTGGGGAAAAGGGAACACTTCTGCATTGATGGTGGGAATGCAAGCTGGTACAACCCCTATGGATGTCAGTGTGGCGATTTCTCAGAAAATTAGGAAACAACCTTCCTCAAGACCCAGTAATACCACTTTTGGGGTTCGCAGGGCAGTGGTGGCGCACACCTTTAATCCTAGCACTCGGGAGGCAGAGGCAGGAGGATCCCTGTGAGTTCAAGGCCAGCCTGGTCTACAAGAGCTAGTTCCAGGACACACTCCAAAGCTACAGAGAAACCCTGTCTTGGGGGGAAAAAAAAAAAAGAAAAGAAAACAATCAAACTTGTAGTCATGTTAGGTATGTTTTCAAGGTTAAACATATATTTTAGATAAACAGGTGATCTTCAAATGCTTCAGAGACCTACATTATATGGCATTTAAGATGTTTAATAACCTAAGGCTTTTCATGACAATGAGACATGTAAGCTCCTGGAAGCACCAATCTACTTCATAAAAGGATGATGGTTGTCGAAGAACCTCCATATGGAGTTTGCATTCATTGTGGCAAAGCTAGACATTTGGGCAAGAAACTGCCCTTACCTTCACTGCTGACAGTATACTGTACAAATTGGACACAGGACACAAAGGGAAAAAACTGAACTTTGCTAAGACAAGGTAGAACAGTTCTTCAGATTTCCTGCTTCACAGAAATATCTGTCAGATATTCTAGGCCTGTAGGCTGAAGATGGATGCCCCAAAGTCACCTTGGGTGACTGTCCAGGCAGCCAGCTGTCTTGGTCATTTCTATAGTTTTAGAAGTTGCTTACTCTGTACTTCTTGCTTACTCAGGTAATATTTTATCCTTCTCAAGTCTCTGGTGGGATTGAAGACTAGTCATAGTTTTACTGTTTTCCTTGTTACCATATTCAGAAAAGAAACTCACAAAAGTTTATTTAAAAGTTTGTAAGGTTGAAAAACATAAAAGCTTAAATTGTTTATTTAGGAAAATGTTTTGAGGTCTAAAGATTCTGAATATGTCAAATGTAAAAGAACTGGATATTGTAAATGTAATTCTTACTTGACAATTGTTCTTACTGTATATAGTCTTACATTAAAACTAAAATCTTTTTCATTTAGACAAAAAGAGGGAAATGCTGTAGAATATTTGTATATTTATATTAAGCATTATTGGCATACATCCAAACACTACAATAGTCTACTCCCCAATAGGAAGTGGTTAAGTTT
This sequence comes from Ondatra zibethicus, assembly GCA_004026605.1. NCBI lineage: Eukaryota > Metazoa > Chordata > Mammalia > Rodentia > Cricetidae > Ondatra > Ondatra zibethicus. The sequence goes on from PVIU01002318.1 coordinate 161,597, forward strand.
AATGATCCCTAGAAGATGCCTGAAACTGTACTATCAAACCACGTACATATACACACATACATGCACAGATACACACATGCACACACACAAAATGCATCCTCCTACACATACATGATTGATTTATTTAGTATCAACTAGACACAATAAATTAACATTAGCAACTCAGCATTAGTTTTCTTTCTTTTCTTACTAGGCCAAACACTTCCATCTTTCATCTAAAGCAAGCACATCAAAATAGCCCGCATCACTGCTCTCGCACTTTGAGCCCTCACTAAGTGAAATAGGTGTCACCTGAACACAAGCCTGTGATGCCAGAAAAGCCAATCTAGTAAGTGAGATATTTATGGAGAGCTGACAGGCACCAGACACAAACAAAGACATGCTGGACAGAAAGCTCTTGTCACAAATGCAAGATTTCAGGGCATTATATTACTACTCAGAGCAGAATATAAACTAAAATTTATAAGATATTTCTGAAGTCTTCATTTAGTAATTTTGGACTGACTATGGGTGACCACAAATAACAAAAAGCAAAGACTTACCTATAAGAAAACTCCACCATAATTACTTACATAGATTATTTAATCCTTTTTTTAAAAAATCACCTTTCAGAAAGTATTCTAACCATTTCTATAGATTAGAGAACAGATTGTGACAGGGAGATTAGTTTGGAGTCATAACTGAGTGGCAAAAGGATTATAAAAACAGAACCGATTCTTCATTCATCTTTGCACTCATGGCCCTCTCAATGCAACAAGAAGTCTTTCCCAGTGCCGGGCAGTGGTGGCGCACACCTTTAATCCCAGCACTCAGGAGACAGAGGCAGGCAGATCTCTGTGAGTTCAAGGCCAGCCTGGCCAACAGAGTGAGTTCCAGGACAGGCTCCAAAGCTGCAGAGAAACCCTGTCTCAAAAAACTTTACAAAAAAAAAAAAAAAAGTTTTTCCCTTCAAGACATGGTGCTGATTTTCCTACATCTTGAATTCTAACTGATCTCAAGACTTGCCGTGGCCACCAGCAGGTAACACCAAGCAGCTCCAAGTACAGTCTGAACAAGATCCCATCTCCACTTTCCTCCCTCTTCCCCCAGAGAACCAGCCCACCCACCACAACCGTGAAAAACTATTTTAGACCAGGCAGGTCTCCCAGTCAACATACCAGGTAACTAAACGTACACAAACAGGTATATCAAGTCAGCTGAAACCAGGCAAATCTAGCCTGGATAATTAAAACCATGTGATCTACAGATTCATGTGTAATAATACATTCATTAGTACTGTTTACTAAATAGTATTTTATTATTTTAGTGTCAAATATTTTCAGAAAAATCACACTCACTGTTTCAAGAACAACTATTTGAAAAATGCATTTACTGGAAGAGGTGGGATACAGACCCCTGGCATACCCCCTACTTTATAGACCTTCCAGAATTTTCAAAGCACAAGTGACACTGGCATAAAAGGTACAGTAGTATTTTCCTTTCTAAAAAAAGACTATCTTATCCTCAGCATTTTACATTAATTCAAAATTAACTTATGAAAACTCTAATGTAATTGTCTGCCTTAAGCAAACAAACTTCCCCCCAAAAAATAAAAATGTCTACCAGATTTACCTACAATAAGAGCTCAGGTGATAAAAGCTATACCAGTACACTAATTTATTCTGTACTTTCCAAGGTTAACAATTAATGTAAGTAAGTAAACACTGTTATATTAGAAACAATTAACTTGAGAATGGAGAAGCATAATAATATTAGTTTGTATTAGTTAGTTCACTCATGTCCTCTTTATTTATCCCTGGCATGTACCACCACTCCAGGCTTTCATTCTCATTCTAACTGCCAGCTCTGCTTCCTAAGCACTGATAGGTATGCATCGCATCATACAGCACAGTCTATATGCCTACATATATCTCCTCACACAAGAAAGGGTCAACATTTCCACATAAAACCAACCCTTGCATAAATACCCTTTCTTTACTCCAGCAAACCATAAATTTCTATCTTAATCATTTATTTTCCTTTATCAGATATATAGATATTATTTCTTCCATCTTTTTTTCTTCCTATTCCCACAACTTAAGACTCCTGTTAATCTAGATCCTAGACACAGCTGAGACTATGGCTCTGTGATAACTCTTGCCTACTATCCCTAAAAAGCAAGACTCAATCCCCAGTATGGGGTGAAGGAGAAGGTTCAGGAGGGTACTCTCTTGGTTCCTAAGGAAGGAATGCTGCAATCGTGTCACTAAACTGTAAATGATACTGCCACCCCGCCACCTTTCTTCATGTCATAATCAACCCACTAACGAGTGGCCAGCTTGCTACTGTACAAGAAGACTAACAAAAAATGTCTGGAATGCAGAAGCTCCTCTATGATGCATTGACAATTTCCATGTACTGTAATTAAAGTCAGTGAAACAGTCCAGGAGAACTGCAAATTGCCCAGACCCTTAAAAAATGAGTTTGGGTCACCTCAGCAGACAAGAAACCACGAACAGCCGGGCAGGGGCGGTGGTGGCGCACGCCTTTAATCCTAGCACTCGGGGGCAGAGGCAGGTGGATCACTGTGAGTTCAAGGCCAGCCTGGTCTACAAGAACAAGTTCCAGGACAGGCTCCAAAGCTACAGAGAAACCCTGTCTCAAAAAAACAAAGAGAGAGAGAAAGAAAGGAAGAAAGAAAGACAGCAAGCACAAACAGCTGAAATACCTGCCAAAGACAGGGATTATGGAATGGCTGTGGAAGAAGGTAATTATAGATGACTATAACCACATAACTAGCTGCAGAAATAACTGAGTATTTCTGCTTATTTTAATACAAAAGTATGTATATATTATCCAAATTACAGTTTTATCTCCCTTTCTATATCCACCTACGAACAGCTAACCTCATGGTACAATTTTTAAGTTCTGAAACAATGAGTATTCATCGTGACTTATGTAAAGAGAAACTATTTCAAAAATGGAGAAAACTACAGTATCCTTTTAAGTTTATGTGCTATCTGAACAAACATTATTATAATGCATAGCAAAAGTGTGATTAAAAGGGAGAGAGTATGAAAGACAATATCAATATCTTTAGATTGTAACTATATTTCTTCAAATTCTTTTCTCTGCATGGCTATGGGTTAGGGATGGCCTCAAAGAAATTCCTGAGATAGAAAGGCAAGTAGCCATGCTTCTATTCAGGAGATAACAAAAAAGGTCAGAAACTGTCACCAACTAAGTCTCTGGCTTGCCTGTCTCACCTTCAACAGGTTGGAGATAGTAACTGGGCCCACAGTTCTTCCAGCTCCTGTCAGATCTCCCTTGATTCCCTCACTGAGAAGTCTGTGCCCACCTTAAAAGCAAAGTGTGTTCTGCCTAATATGAGTTGCCCACATCATTTCAAATCTCAAAGTTACAACTTTGGGCTAATGGCTTAACCCATTTCCATGACTTTCAAGTCCACCTTGCAGGCTCCAGTTAGCTCTCCTCAGCTTCATGTCTACGTTCCCTTCCAAAATGCCAGTCCTACACACTTCAAGCACAAGCAGAATGAGCAGAGAATTAATTCTGATATCTAATAAAGATAAATAAGTCCCCCACGTAATCACAACAATTTCCTTCTCTGATCAAACTCTAATTGATAAAGAGAATACAGCTGTGAGTTAGACCGCCCTATTTCCAGCTGCTACTCGTCAAGTTCACTTATAACCCAACTAAACAGAAAACCATAAGCTATGATCATGTGTTTATTTCCTTTTATCAGCAAAACTATCTGAATATTTGACTTTAAAACAAACCAATACTCATGGTTCAAAGGTATTTATTTCTTAGAAGAACAAGTTCCAGTTTTTAAATGTACCTTCTTCACCAATGAGATAACCCAGCAGATGAGGAATACATACACACACACACACACACACACACACACACACACACACACACACACTCCATCTATCTTCTTGGAATATAGTTATAACTACGCCACTGGCTGACCTGTGTTGATTTGTGGCACTGTATTTTAATATGGGTGTGCAGAAATCCTGGGATGGTTATTAGGCCTTGCTCACTTGGCTTAATAAATCCCCCAGAACCCACTTGGTGGAAGGAAAAAGAACTCTTACAAGTTGTCCTCTGACCCCTACATATATACAGCATATATGCTCGTGCACACACAAGCAAATAAATATAATAGTTTGAATGTAATTGGCCCCCATAAGCTCAAAGTATGTCACTGAGGAGGCGGGCATTAAGGTCTTATTTGCTCAAGCTTCACTCAGTGTGACACTCAGTTGACTTCTTGTTGCCTGCAGATCAAGATGTAGTACTCTCAGCTCCAGCACCATGTCTACCTGCATGCCGGCATGTTCCACCATGGTGGATGATAATGGACTAAACCTCAGAAACTGTAAGCAACCCCATTAAATGTTTTCCTTTCTAAGAGTTGCTATGGTCAAACTGGGTGAGGTGATGCACGCCTTTAATTCCAGCATTTGGGAGGCAGAGGCAAGTGGATTTCTGTGAGTTTAAAGCCACCATGGTCTACAGAGTGAGTTCCAGGACAGCTAAAGATACACTGAGAAATCCTGTCTTACAAAAAAAAAAAAAAAAAAAAAAAAAGGAAGAGTTGTCTGTGGTCATGGTGTCTCTTCCCAACAACAGAAATCCTAAATAAGACTGTAAATAAATGTTAAAAGGTTAATATATCTACTCTAAAACAATGAAGTAATCATTGCCCACAATCAAAAAGAATTAAAAATTGTCAACTTTAATGTATGTGTTTGATGATACTAATCTCTCCCTTAAATCTGTGCTAACAATACAAAACAAATCCATTAAAAGACATATGTACCGGCTGAAGAGATAGCTCAGAGGTTAAGAGCACTTGGCTGCTCTTCCAGAGGTCCTGAGTTCAATTCCTAGCACCCACATGATGGCTCACAATCATCTATAATGAGATCATTAGTACCTTCTGGTGTGCAGGCATACATGCAAGCAGAATACTATGTGCATAATAAATTCTTTTTATAAAAAAAAACATATGTACCATCTCTTAAAACTCACTCGCCTAGTTATCTTTTTTTTATTTATTTATTATGCATACAGTATTCTGTCTGCTTGTATGCCTGTAGGCCAGAAGAGGGCACTAGACATCATTACAGATGGTTGTGAGCCACCATGTGGTTGCTGGGAATTGAATTCAGGACCTTTGGAAGAGCAGGCAATGCTCTTAACCACTGAGCCATCTCTCCAGCCCTCCTAGTTATCTCTCAAATACACTTTAGTATCTCTACAGTCAGAGCAGTCCCTAAACAACTTGTGCAATGACCTTGGAGGATCTTGTGCGTGGTCCTCTGGACTTGAGCTAGTCCTGACTAACCATTTTAAAGATAAGCAAACAACCATCCAATCAAGTTTGAGACAGAAGGCACTCAGATAAATATTTACATATTGGTGATTTTTCCTCATAGTACCAAAAAAAGTAAAAATGCTGTCTTTTCCCAGTAATAACATGTGTAACGCTGCTGTGTATATGGTGCCTTAGTAAAGACAATGGGAGACATGCAGCCGACCCTTTCACCATTCAATTCATCAGATTAGCCTTTCCCTCTCAATTGTAATCTAAAAAAAATATATATTTTAAGGAAAATTTGAAGGCAGAAGAAAACAGAAGAGGTTTGAGCACTGAAAGAAAAGAAACACAGGGCAATTCAACTGTGTACACAGCTTTTCCCATAAGTTATTCCCAGAGTTTGAACAGTGTAGGACACCTGAGACTCAAGTAGAAAATCTGCCTTGTTCTAGAATCACAACTACAATGTAGCAAATTACAAGGTATTTTCAAAATGGTCACAGCTACAAGGGCAGCAATAAATTAAAAATCTCCACTGACCTTTGAACTTCATACATTCTGGGATCTCAAGGAGTCCAAAAGAAAGCAACTAAAGCTCAAAAAAAGCACTAGTTCAGGTCCACTGTAGAAGAGATGAGCTCAGTCAGGCGAGCAAGGCTGGGCGGATGTCCAGGCTTCCTACACACTTCCATAAAGTGAAGCCAATCAGCCAGCCATTAAGTGCAGTCATAACTATATTCAGAAGAGGAAGACAAAGAAAGGAATGTGAGATGTCTCAGAGATTAAGATCATGCATTGCTCCTGCAGAGGACTCAAGTTCAGTTCCCAGCACTACCTCAGATGGCTCACAATTACCTGTCACTCCAGTTCTAGGGGAGCTGATGCTCTCTTTTGACCTCTGAAGTTAGCCACATGATCATGCACACTCACACACATAAATAAAAATAAATAAATGTTTAAAACAGGAAGAGAAAAAGAATTTAGAGATACATATGATCCAAAGTACACTGTACAATTACAACTTTCTAGATATGAAAAGAAACAAATGCAATCCAATGGCAAATGAGAAGACTGCAGCCAACAGAGAAAAACTATTTCAGATAACCTGGGTGAGGAAAGTGATAAGGGTTTTAAAGCAGCTATTATAAATATATTCAGTGTATAAAGAAAAGTACGGTCACAATGAAGTATCTCAATAGACAGAATTTTTTAATGAAATACAAGAACTAAAGGGTACATTATTTAAAAATGGTTTTAACAGCACACAAGAAATAACATACACAGCCAGGGGGTGGTGACGCAGGCCTTTAATCCCAGCACTCAGGAGGCAGAGGCAGGTGGATCTCTGTAAGTTCGAGGCCAGCCTGATCTACAACAGCTAGTTCCAGGACAGGCAACAAAGCTACAGAGAAACCATGTCTCAAAATACCGAAAAAAAAAAGAAAAGAAAAAGAAATAACACACACAAAAAAGAATTACCTAAAAGATAAAACAGCAAGAATTATTCAAACTAAAATCTTGAGGGAAAAAATAATTTTATACATTTAAAAGAAAACGTAGGGCAGTATGTAACATGAATCCTGGAAAGAACAATGAAAGTGAATAGGGTAGGAAAGGCATTTTCTAAGTAATGGTTACAATGTCCCAAATTTGAAGACTATCATTTACAAATTAAGTTCGGAAAACTCCAAACTGAATAATACATATCAAATTTTTAAAAACTGAATGGAAACCTGAAAAAAATAATCTTTCAGACTATCAAGTTACAATTCTACATCCAGAAAAACAAACAAAACACAAATTAGAAAAATAAGACCAACTATATAATCAGTTAAAAGCTGAAAGATCATCATTAAACTGTACATTTTGCAAATGCATTTAAGAGTATTTCCTTGGGTATGGTGGCTAGAGGCCAGTCTATTATCCATAGCATGTTCCAGGCCAGCTAGGGCTGCACAGTAGCCTGTATTTAAAAAAAAAAAAATTAAATGCTGGCAAGACTCAAACACAAGATAAAGAAAACCTGAAATAACAAGTTTGTAATTATCTACAAGAGTTTAAATTCTTTAAAAGGTAACTATTTAAAGCAAAAAAGAAACACGGTGAAGCAAAATAAAATAACGTAAACTGCCAAAGGCTAAATGCAATCATAGTATGAGGATCTTTTACAGGCAGTGATCCAGCTACGTTTGAGGGCCCACAGTGAGCAGGTACCTCCCCTAGAGCACCCTTACAAAATTATAAGGCAGAGCTTACAAAGTCAACAAAGGGACACTGTAATCCCAGCACTCAGGAGGAAGTAGGAAGATCACTTAGAGCTCAGGGTCATCCATGCCACCTGAGATGCTGTCTTAAGAAAAAAAAAATAGGAGAACAGGAGGGAAGGAATCTTGGAAAGGGCAAGGCATGTAGCTCAATGGTAGAGTACTTTGCCTACCATATGCAATGGCCCAGGGTTAGCTCCCCAACGGCTCAAATCACTCACGAAGATGCAGCCAAACTAAGTTAGCTAGGTCTAACTTAGTCAATGGAAAATTGGAGAGAATCCTTTGACTCTTAACCCAGGAGTCTCCTGTCTTAAGGCAGCATTACAACCTGCTAGGAAACAAGCAAAGGAAATCTCAAACATTTCTAATTAGTAGAAGCTGGCTTTCTTTGGCATGACGACTGATAGCCAATACACAAGCCATGGTGTCTTTCATAACCTGGTACCAGAAAAAGCATATTCTTGCTACACAAACCAATGCTGGTACTGTATAGAAGGTGGCTATAAAAGAGTGCAAATTATCAGGAGGCAGGGATTACTAGGACCACTCAAGAGGCTGACGACTAAATTCAGTGTTGTTAGGGGGCAGTTGCATATCTACCATTCAACACAATCACAATCAGTGCCCCCAAAGACTTATTTTTCTAGAAACTGACAAAACTGACTTTAAAATGTATATTGAAACACACACACACAAAAAAAAAAAAAAAACAAGAGGCGATAAAAATGTTAAGGATTCATATTATAAGATCTATTTTATTTGTGTGTGGTGTTTGGGGGGTGTGGGTGTCACAGAGCGGGGGGGGGGTGAAGGGAAGAAAGAGCGAGCTCACATGCATGCAAGTGCACTAAGGGCTCCTGGAAGGGGTCATCATCAGACGCCCTGGAGCTGGAGTTACAGACTGTAGAGAGCTGCCTGATAGAAGTGTTGGGAACCAAACTCTAGCCCTCTGAAAGAACAATAAACACTCTTAACTGCTGGGCCATTTCTCCACCCTCAGCCAATTTTAAAGCTCACTATAGCTAGCCATCTATCAATTGGGAGCTAAAGACAGGAATATCTCCAAGTTTGGGGCTAACCTGGTTCACATAGCAAGTTCAAGGACAGCAAGAGCTACATAGAGCAACCCTATCTCAAAACAAAATAAAACAAATCTCCCTATATAATGCTACAGTAATCAAGATTGTCTTGATTCCTTCATAGAATAAAAAGACAAACAGGATTCAAATATGGAAGCCACAAAGATACATATATAGGGTTCAAATACTTAGGAAAAGAATACAAAGACAACCGACTCAACTCAAAAGCTAACAAAACGATGCTGGAATGAAGAAGCCTTTCTTTTCTTTTAATGAATCATAACCCTCTATTTCATAACAACACACACAAATTTGAAATGGACTAAATCTCTGCATGTAAAGACTATGACTATATTTTGGATCTTGAGTGGTGTTCAAAGGCCTATGTGACCCCCAAGAAGTAGTGGAAGCTTTTTAAAAGGTGCTGCCTATTGGGAGGTCTTCAAATTACTGGTAGTTCCTCAAAAGGGGTCGTGGGACCCCAGCTCCTCCCCACCCCCTCACTCTCTAGTCACACCCCATCAACCACTGCCATTCAGTACTTTCTCCAGAAGACCAACAGCAATGGTTACCAGATCACAGAATGGAACCTCCAAATATATAGATGGCAAGCAAAGAAAGGAAATTTAATACAATATCAAGCTCACAAATTCATTAATAATTATTGTTTACTTTTACTGAGGTGTAATAAAATGCAATCTAAATCTGTACGGCCTGATTATCTCACTTACTTAGTATAGTAAAGGAAACCTGACCAATACAACTAAGAATCTTCTATACAAAATAAGCACAAGAAAGTATTCTCATGGTTTAAGAGTGGGTAAAAGCAAAAAAAAAAAAAAAAAAAAAAAGAGTAGGTAAAAGCTTATTAGAACTCAAAAGCATAACACATTTTAAAACTGACTATTAGAGGTCATCAGCTAAAACCTTCAACTTACCAATATCTATGGTAAGAACAAGATAAGATACAAAATGGGAAAAAATAACTACCAATGATCTAGCAAAGAATTTATATCCAGAATGTATTAAGGAAGGACTGGCAATCTAGCTCAGTTAGCAAAATGCTTGCCTCTCATTCATGAGACCATGGGTTTGAATCCCATTGCCAAAAACTCCCATAAGTCAACAATAAAAAGATAATTAGGACCCAACAAGATAGTTTGGAGCCCAGAACCCATATGGCAGAGAGAGAGCTGACTCCTGTAAGTAGAGTAGTCCCTGACACCCACATGCACTATGCCATCCATACACATACACAAAATAAATACGGTAATTAAAGACATTTAAGACAGCAATTTTGTTTTGGTTTGGTTTTGGTTTTTTGAGACAGGGTTTCTCTGTGTAACAGTCCTGGCTGTTCTGGAACTGTGTAGACCAGGCTGGCCTTGAACTCACAAAAATCCACCTACCTTGGACTCCCAAGTGCTAGAATTAAAATCATGCACCACCACGGCCCAGCCAAGACAGCAAATTTTTTTGTTTGTTTGCTTTTTGTTTTGTTTTGTTTTTTTCAAGATAGGGTTCCTCTGTGAAACAGTCCTAGCTATCCTGGAACTCACTTTGTAGATGAGGCTGGCCTCAAACACACAGCATCCTGCTTCCTGAGTGCTGGGATTAAAGGTATGTAAAGTATTTTTTAACTTTAAAATAAATAAGTAAAAAAAAACCTGAAAAAACTTTTACCAGAGGTTGGGAGTGTTGTTGCACACCTTTAACCCCAGCACTTGGAAGGGAAGAAGCACGGAGAGCTCTGTGAGTTCAATGCCAGCCAACTCTACATAGTGAGTTTCAGGAAAGCCAGAGCTACATAGTGAGACCCTGTCTCCAAAAAAGAAATTGTAGAAAATAAGCACAGTAACTGTCATAACTTTGAAATGGTGTTCAATATCATTATCAATGTCAGTATCAAAGCTCTCCAAGCTGTAGGATGAAGGTATGCAGCTATTTGGGAGACAGACGCAGGAGCACTGCTGTAGAATAGAGGCCGGTCTTCTCTAAACATCAGTCAAGCTCCAAGCCAACCAGGGCTACACAGAAAAACTGTTTAAAATGATGATGATGATGATGATGATGATGATGATGATGATGATGATGATGATGATGATGATGGTGATGGTGATGATGGATGGAGGAGGAGGAGGAGAAGAAAATAAAAGTATGGTGTAGGAGGTTTTTCTGTATTTGTGTTGCTTTTATTGGTGAATAAAGAAAACTGCCTTGGCCTTTTGATAGGACAGAAATCGGGTAGGCGGAGTAGACAAAATGAAATTCTGGGAGGAAGAAGGGCAGTGTGGCAGACACCATGGTTCTCCTGTCCGAGACTGACACTGGTTAGAAGCTTTCCCGGTAAGCCACGACCTCGTGATGAACACAGATTAATAGAAATAGATCAAGAGTGAGAGTTGGCCAAGAAGAGACTACATATAATGGGCCAGGCAGTAATTTAATTAATACAATTTTCGTGTGGTTATTTCGGGTGTAAGCTAACCGGGCAAAACAAAGGGCGCACACTCCTCCTGTTACAAAAGTATACAACTCTAGGGCAAGGAAGCACGAACATCCTAAATAACAACATGAGGTGTGGGAGTTCCCACGGACACAAGTAATACAAGAGAAGAAAGCTCTATATTTGCCTAAGTAAGAGTTAAATTACCTGACCATTTGGCGTAAATGCTGAGTGAAATGCTCAACTCTGGATATCTGCACAAGCAGAAATGAGCAATGTAAACTCAGCAGAAAGATACATGGGAAGATACAGTTGGTACAGGGTCTAATACAGAAGGGAGTAAGAACAGCTCCATGTTTGCGGAGGCTCAGGGAAGCTACAGGAAACCAAAAGAAATAAATGCAGGTATCATGCTCATGTAGTAAGGATTCTGAATTAGAGCCACCCAGAGCTCTAAAGGAGGAATGAGCTATTCAAACATGTGATCAGAAGTATCTGTGAACAATGTGATACAAGGGATGAAACTGCGAGCAGGGAGGCAAACAAGACAACTAATGCAGAAGAAGCAGGCAACTTTTTACTTTTAGCAGACACAAAGGTACAGGGGAAAGGCTTCAAATATCCAAGAGAGCCATGTACACAAAGAAAAGATAAAAATGAGAAACTGACACTTCGCAGAAAAAATAAAAATGGCTCAAGCACAAGAAACAATGCTCAGGTTCAAATCCAGGAAAATGTAAATTAAAATTGAGATACTGGCCGGGCGGAGGTGGCACACGCCTTTAATCCCAGCATTCAGGAGGCAGAAGCAGGTGGATCTCTGTGAGTTCGAGGCCAGCCTGGTCTACAAGACCTAGTTCCAGGACAGGCTCTAAAGTTACAGAGAAACCCTGTCTCCAAAAAAATAAAAAATAAAAATAAAATAGAGATACTGTTTTTCATCTGTCAGATTGACAAGCATCCTAAAAGGTTGATTATAAACTGTTAGCAACACTACAGAGACACAAGTATTTTCACATATTAACAGTACTGCAAAGTCTATGAAGTACAACATGACACTGTAAATTCTGTTGCATTCTGGCTCACAATTCCATGGCTAGGAATCTGCACCACAAACAAACATGCATCATATGTACAAATAATAGCAATTTTATGACAGTAAAAACTGGAAATAATCAATAAGCTAGTAGAAGCATGGCATAAAAATGAACACTGCAGTTGTCCAGAGAGAGAAAGTACTTTAGATACAAATAAGGGAAGATCTCCAGGGTGTAATTTTCAATGTGAAAAATAAAAGGCAGAGAAGTTAATGGTTCCCAGTATTAGTGTAAAATATGAGAGAAGACTGAGGTGGTCTATATCTGTATTATATTATTAACAGATCATTAAAAGAGGGCTGGAGAGATGGCCCAGTGGTTAAAAGCACTTGCTGCTCTTCCATAAGTCCTGAATTTGGTTTCAGAAAGCCATGTTAGATGGTTTACAACCCACTGTATCTAAGACCTCTGGCCTCCACAGGTACCTGCTCTCTTGTACACATACTACACACAGACACACACACAACTACATGTAGTTAAAAATAACAATTCTTTTTTTAAAAAAATCATTAACATCAACAAATTATATAGGCATCTGGAAATGAGACAGATGGAAAGAGTATAGGCTGCTTTTTACACATGGGTATGGTTTCCTAAAACCTTAACAAAATTTGGTAATTTTTATCTGATGGAAAAGAGGAAAAAAATGGAAAGATCAGGATGCCACTCCAGTTTCTGGCATGAGTGTAAAAGCAGTTACCCCGTACAACAGATGTTGGGGGAGTCTGCTACTAACTTGAAGTGAACACTGGGAAAGTGTTAGAGGAAAGGAAGGAAACTGAGTTTGAAAATGTTACACTAAAGACCGTACACGAGAAAAAGGAAATTTGGAAGAAGCAACAGGATGCAATTAATGAAGGAGGTAGACAAAGGAAAATATGTATAAGAACCTAATTTATTTAGGAATTACTTCTCCTATAAGTCAGTTAACCTGGGGTGAAACTAAACCTCAAGAGCATAAACTAAAAAGGCAAGTTTCTCAGTCCCAAGACTACAAACTGATATTTCCTTTTTAGAGACTCACTAAAAACTTAGCTAAAACACTTACTTCCCCAGGATCACAGTAAACTAGAAACATCTACCTATGGGTGAAGCTACCAGGGCAATCTTTTAACAACAACATAAGGAGAAATTAAGACCTAGCTTCAAGTAGCCATCACCTGGACCAAAAGGCCCGCTCTGTAACACCTGACTGCACCTGACCAAATGTCCTCTTTGACAAGAGTCTTTCATGATTCCTACATAGAATAACATGTTCATCTTTGGTCAGATTCCTTCTTGGAGCTGAATATGCCTTCCATATTCTACCTTGTTTTATGATTTTCTAACAGCCCTTTTTGAAATGAATATATGTGGGGGTGTATATATATTTTATTACAGGAGTATTTTCCATCTTTCTATCTCTAGCCATAACTGAGAGCAAATTTCTCAAACAATAAAACATGCAAACATCCTTAACTGGGCGGTGGTGGCGCATGTCTTTAATCCCAGCACTCAAGAGTCAGAGGCAGGCGGATCGCTGTGAGTTCGAGGCCAGCCTGGTCTCCAAGGGCTAGTTCCAGGGCAGATTCCAAAACTACAGAGAAACCCTGCCTCAAAAAACAAAAATAAAGAAACAAACAAACAAAACATGCAAACATCCATTCAATTATTACCCCACTTTGTCTTCTCTAAAGTGATGTAATTAGACATTTTATCACCAATAATCTCCCTGCAAACAAGTCTGGTTGTCTCTGTTTGATTGAAACAGGGTATCATATGTAGCTCATAGTGGATTCAAACTCCCAATTTTCTTGCCTCAGCAAACCACACTGCCAGGTGCTGGGATTTACAGACATGCAGCACCATGTCTGCCACACCATAAGTTACAAGCATGTTTTACTTTGTCCTTACGTATTTGTCTCCAATCTAAACACTGTCCTAGCTTATCCTAAAAACTAATGATATAAGGAGTGATAAAAAGTAATGCCTAATAGCTCTGGATCTTCTTTGTAACAGGAACAAGATATTCCAAGCCAGGCTATGTGATAGTTATATGGATCTGTGAATAGACTGGAAAACAACTATATACTTCCAGTAGGCAAAGATCATAGGATATGTGAATTATTCCTCAGTAAAGCTGTTTTTGAAAATGAGTTAGGTGGAACCGAATAGAAGACCCAGATATCAATCCACACATCTTCGAACACCTGATATTTGATAAAGAAGCAAAAATTATCAAATGGAAAAAAGAAAGCATATTCAACAAGTGGTGCTGGCATAACTGGATATCAACATGTAGAAAAATGAAAATAGACCCATATCTATCACCATGCACAAAACTCAAATCCAAATGGATCAAAGACCTCAATATAAAGCCAACCACACTGAACCTTATAGAAGAGAAAGTGGGAAGTACACTTGAACGCATTGGCATAGGGAACCACTTCCTAAATAGAACCCCAGCAGCACAGACACTCAGAGAAACAATTAATAAATGGGACCTCCTGAAACTGAGAAGCTTCTGTAAAGCAAAGGACACAGTCAACAAGACAAAATGACAGCCTACAGAATGGGAAAAGATCTTCACTA